>ML786772.1:981392-997187 GCA_009831015.1 Picea engelmannii | reverse complement strand
CATATTTCCGCCGGGATGACATATTTCTGGGACGACATATTTCTGGGACGACATATTATCGGGATGACATATTTCCAGGACCACATGATATTAGGTAGTTTTTCGGCACATGGTTTTTTAACGATGGTTTTCTATTTCTGGTTAATGAATTAGGGTTTTGGACTAATCCAGGTCATTGGGTTAGGGTTTTGGATGTCGCTGGCTCCTATATGTATATTGTATTGTAAACAATGTAACACAATGTATGAATATAATATATGTTGGTTTTCCCAGTTTGGGTTTCCAAGTGAAAAATCTCTGTGTAATGTTTGTATTTGCCATTGTATCTTTTCTGTTCTTTTCTGAATATCAATTTGCAGTAGGTATTGTACAAGGTTAGAATTTACACCTGTTACCTACACCATACCCTTAAATCATTTTACCGGTACTACCATTTTTTCAACTACACCGTCTGTTGATCCAAACACATCATCCTTTGGCCCAAGGTCCACTTTTTCTCTCCAAACAACCCACTTTACAATGGTCCCTCATGTTTCGACTATTCCCGCCTGTAATGTAGTGGTTAGCCAAGCTACAATTGGCACACCACTAACACCTAGACCTTCATCATCACTCCCTTTTGGGTACAGAGCACTAAATTCTTCCATTGTCACTACTACCCAAGTTATGCATGGAAGTTCTATACCTATACAACAACCTGGAGGGATCGGTCTTGGTGGCTTTAACCCATTAAGAAGCACTGGTCAGTCGTTTACGTCTGGTTCCCAAATTCCGGGAACTCCACCTCATGTTGTGGGGCATCCCCTCGCCGGAGGACAACTCCCATTTGGAGGGCACCCTCGTGCTAGGGGGCAACCTCAAACCGGAGCCTACCATCAACCGCATAGACAAAACGTGTCTACAACACCCAATCCGTGGAATATCCCTTTTCCAAGAAACCCACAGTTCTCGGGGGGACACAATACTCAAGCTCCACAACAACCTCTTCCCTCTCAAGGGACTCATATATATCCTCCTTATGGACAAATGCCAAATCTAGCTTATAATCCTCAAAACCCATCCGGTTATCCTCCGCTCACGCATGTTTCTCGAACCCCCTCAAATCCTGTGTACCCTGGTCAACACCAACCTTATACAAGAGGACCCACTAGTTACAATTATCCACCTAACCAGGTGTATGGTCCTACTGGCGTTCCTATGTAACACCAGTATCACCCGCAGGTTAACCGACAGCTACCTTTCCTAGCGACTCTAGATCTCCCAGACTTGTCTCGGTTAATGAATGATCCTATTTTTCATTCTCTGGTTTGGCCAGCTATTCCAGCTAAACTTCCTTCTGATATTCCAAAATTCGACGGAAAGTCTGGAGAATACCCAAGTGATGACTTTTCATTTGTGGTGTTCATCGAACTCCCTTATGGATGATTCTATACGCTTGCGTCTTTTCCAACGAACACTTACGGGTTCTGCAACAAAGTGGTATATTGAACTACCACGTGCTTCTTTTCACGATTTCAACTCCGTTGCCATGTCCTTCCTCACACACTTCCAACTACCCATTCGATATGAGATGGGTACCAAACTATTGACCTCCCTTCATCAGACAAACTCCATACATATCTCTGATCATATTCATGAATGGAGATGACAATGAAGGTTAATCAAAGTGATCATTCCTGACCAATTATTAGTGGAATGGTTCACTAAATCACTGTTACCCCCGATTGCTCGTGATGTTGCCATGGGTGGTGTAGTCACCGAGGAAGAAGCTATTTATCGAGCTCAGTACTTAGATTTGGTTTATTCACAATCTAGTACTCTGTACGAATTGATACCAAATTCTACCTGTGCCCCTACTGATCCATCCGAACCATCATCTACCTCGCATGCGGATGGAGTCATTGGCTTCGTCAAAACCCAATCTACTTCCCAGTCGACTGGAACAACCCAACGATCCATTTCGACATCTGCTCCCAGTTCGACCACACCCTCTTCTACCTCCCCTCAAAATCAAGTCTCTGAGGTGAATACAGTCCAATCGACCCCTTCACAACAATCCGGAAGTAAGAAGAAAGAGAGAAATAAACCGAAGAAAAACAATAACAATGAACAACCAAAAATTCAAACTCAAACCCATGCTGCCGAAAAACAACCACAACAAAAACCAAAATTCCCCTGTCTCATTTGTGGCAATGATCACTACACCTGAGATTGTCCACATCGCAATGAAGTGGCCAAGCTTTTTAAAGGAAATTCACAACCTGCTATGCTTACCCAACCTTTTCGATAGCAGCAATCCTTGGTTTCTCAAACCCCCACTCCAGCGGGCAGTTCCAGCCAATCCCATGATGAGGCCTCGACAAGTGCCCACATTTACATGTTTAACGGGGTTAATCTGACCACTTGCACTACGACATATGACACACCGATTAAACTTGATAAGCCGAAGACCACTAACGGTTCCTTATCGGACCCATCACCATATTCTGTTAGTCCTTCGTCTGCTATCCCTCCGTCTGGGCCACTCCAGATCAAGAAACCTTTGTTTGACTCCATCTTACGCCCTCCTAAGAGCACTATTCGGAAATCTACCTTTAATCCTAGTTCACGGGCCGCCCAAAACTACAACATCGTTGAAGATTTGGCTCAAGCACCGTGTGCTATGTTTGCTTTTGAAGTTCTACAACACTGTCCGAGTCAACGTAGAACGCTCTTGGCTTCCATCGGTGCTTTCGATCCTAAGTCATCTAATAACCTCACGTTTAATATGGATGATCATTAGCATCGACTCTCCCACCAACTAGCCTTTCAAATCGATGTTGTTGTTCACAATCAACAAATCCACCAAACTATCTTGGATGAGGGAGCCTCTACTTGTGTCGTGTCTTTGGCTTGTTGGAAAGGCTTGAAATCACCTGCCCTTAACAAATCCCCTACAATGTTATGCTCTTTCGATGGGCGAGGTTTTCATCCTCACGGACTTTTACAATCCTTAGCCATTTAGTTGGGCGGCAAAACCGTTATTGTTGATGTCGAGGTGGTCGATGCCCCCCTCGATTACAATCTACTACTCGGAAGAAGTTGGTTCTATGCTATAACTGCCATCACCTTGTCGGTGTTTTGATGTGTACAATTTCCCCATCAAGGCAAAATTGTCACTATCGACCAACTAGATTTTTGTACACCCGATGCTCGTGCCCCTGTTACCAACAACATTCCTTTTTTGGGAGACCACAAAGTTACATATGAAAGCATTGGTGTTGGCTTGTTGAAATATTATATCCTTATGGGTACCTTCCCTACACCACTTCCACCCACCACACATCATATTGCCACCGTCAATATGATTTCGACTATGGCTTATCAATCTTTGGAATCATCTGACCCTTGGATTGTACCTAGTCCTATGGAATTCGATGTGCTAGGTGACACCATGCCACTTAGCCCAATCGAGGCCGCATACATTGTTATTCAATCTGCCTCTCCCTCCCCGGACAACCCACATCTATTGGCACCCGATGCCTACTCGATGCCATCATGGTTGGATTCTTTATCATCTGCAATCGATTACATTTCCCAAATTTTTCCTTCCGACGAATCTATAATGGAAATGCTCAGTAACAACAACGTACCTTGGGATGATAACCATCATCGATCCTCTTTTCTTTTGCCTCTGGAAGAAATTCACAAAGACATACACTCTGTCTTCCCTCCTGATGTTACCAATTCTCCACAATCTCCCATCCTCACACAAAATACTCTTTCTGAAGGGAATCTAGGTAATATCTCTACTACGATCGTTATTGATATTTCGATCAAAGAAGGCGTTGTGGAAAACGTTAACCTTGGTGCCAATTGCACACCCGAAGAAGTGGTATCTTACACCGCTTTGTTTAAATAATTTCATGATGTCTTCACTTGGAGCTATGAAGAAATGCCAAGGATCGACCCCTCGATCGTCATGCATGAAATCAAGACTTACCCAGGTGCGAAACCTGTTCGACAGAAACTCCGCCCGGTTCATCCTAAGAAAATCGCAGCTATAAAGGCAGAAGTTGAGAAACTTTTGAAATCTGGCTTTATCTATCCCATCCCTTTGACAGAATGGGTCTCCAACCTTGTTCCAGTTGCCAAAAAATAGGGGATCATTCATGTCTACGTTGACTATCAAGATCTCAATAAGGCTTGTCCAAAGGAAAACTACCCTACGCCCTTCATCGACTAGATCATTGATAATTGTGTTAGGAGCGTAATCTTCTCTTTCATGGATGGTTTCTCTGGGTATAACCAGATTGAAATTTTACCTGTTGATCAACACAAGACAACCTTTATCTGCCCATGGGGAACTTTCGCCTATCGGAAGCTACCTTTTGGCCTCAAAAATACTGGTGCTACTTTCCAGTGAGCTATGTCGTATGCTTTCCACGATATCAAGCATATTGTAGAACCTTACCTCGACGACTTACCTTCCCACTCATCCAATCGATCAAATCACGTTGATCACTTATGGGCTATTTTTATTCGATGTCGGTTTTACTGTATCCACTTGAACCCACGTAAGTGTATTTTTGTTGTCGAATCCGGTCGGCTCCTCGGTTTCGTTGTCTCTAAATATGGGATTCGAGTGGATCCCTTAAATATTAAGGCTATTCTGGCCTTACCCCCACCTAATAGTTTGACCCAACTTCAAAGTTTGCAAGGAAAAGCAAACTTCCTTCGTCGTTTCATTTGTAACTATGCTGAGATAACTAAAGGATTCATGCGATTGTTGTAGAAAAACACCCCTTTCATATGGGATGACATCGTTCAACGATCATTTGATGCTCTCAAGCATGCCTTGACCCACTCACCTTTGTTGCATCCTCCAGAGTATACAAAGGACTACATCCTTTACTTAGCTTCCTCCACTTCCACTATTGCGATGGTGTTAGTTCAAGAGGACCCCAACAGTAAGGAACATGTGATCTATTACCTGAGCAAGAATCTATCTGGACCCGAACTCCGATATTCACTTGTAGAGAAACTGGCTCTGGCAGCCATCATCGTTGTCCAGAGATTTCACCATTACATCCTACTACACACCACCACTGTGATTGCGGACTCAAACCCCATGTACCATGTCTTGACACGTCAAGTGCTTGGGGGAAAATACTCCAAATGGATCGTCATCCTTCAGGAATTCAATCTTGAATTTGTGAAGTCCAAAGACAAAAAATACCTGGTGTTTACGGAGCTTATCTGCGAACTTCCCCATGCTAATGAAGATATTGAACCTCAAGATTATCTCCCTGACGAAAATCTTTTCCTCATCAGCACCTCTGATCCTTGGTATGGAGACATCCTCCTTTATCTCCAAACCCAACGTTTTCAGCCTAACATTTCCCGTGAAGAGCGTCGACATATTCGCCACCATTCTCATCATTATCTTATCGTCGGCGACACCTTGTATCGTCGTGGTATTGATACTATCCTTCGACGATGTTTGATTCATGAAGAGGCTAAATGTGTTATGAATGACTGTTACCTTGGAGCCTGTGGCGGTCACCTTTCTGGGATGGCTACAACCCAGAAAATTCTACGTGCCGGCTATTTTTGGCCCTCGATTTTCAAAGATTGTATTGCGGCAGTCAAAAAATGCCCACCCTACCAAGTTTTTAATAACAAGGCACGCACCCACCCTGCTATGCTGCATCCCGTTATCGCCATCGGCCCCTTCGCCAAGTGGGGTATCGATTTCATGCAATGTAAGTCTACCTCAGCCGGGGGGCACGGTTATATAATCGTCGTCGTCGACTACTTTACAAAATGGGCTGAGGCTATGCCTACCTTTCTGAACGATGGTTATACCGCAGCTCTTTTTGTTTTTAACCACATCATAACTCGTTTTGGTGTACCACATGCCATTGTCACCGATCACAGTTCACACTTTAAGAACCAGATGATGAGCGAATTGCATGCCAAGTTGGGTTTTCACCATGAAAAATCATCCCCATACTATCATCAGGCCAACAGACAAGTTGAAGCCATCAACAAAGTCCTTAAAACCATGATTCAATGTATGGTAGGGGAAAATAAGGCATCTTGGCATCTACAACTTTTCTCCGCTCTCTGGGCTTACCGTACTTCCCTAAAAACCGCAACGGGGTTCACTCCTTTCCAGCTAGTGTATGGCATCGAAGTTGTTTTACCAATCGAGTGTGAGATTCCATCTCTGAAACTTAAAGTAGAACTCCTACCCCATACTTCTATCGAAGAAGAACGTTTCTTATATCTGACCAAACTGGACAAAACACATCGTGATGCCGCTCTCGTTAACAAGGCACATCAGAAATGGATAAAAAATCAATACGACAAATCCGTCCATCCTTGGACTTTTGCAGAAGTAGACTTAGTCCTCGTCTATGACCAGGCTCATGACAAACTAGGGACAGGTAAGTTAGAACCTCTGTGGCATGGCCCTTACATTGTGAAACATGTTTTACACAGAGGTGCCTACGAGTTAGTCGATTATGATAGAATCTCCCTAGGAGAGCCCCGAAACGAACTTTACCTTAAAAAGTACTATGCCTAGATCACCTAGCATGTGTACTTTGTACATTATTGTATTTTAGTTTGGTGTGTTTGTTTCTTTTTCGTGCTCGAGTTTTACATTTGCCACCCATAACTGTGTCTTGTGTTTTCATGCGCAAATGACATCTTCCTTTCCTACCTTTGTTGGGTTTTTGGATGGCGCTAGTCGACACACCCAGAATGTTGCTTCTGCATCATGGGTCATTTACCAATCTAACGAGTTGGTGAGTTCAGGAGGTGTTTTCTTAGGACCAGTGACTAATAACATGGCAGAATATCATGCTGTCATCGAACTTTTGACCCAAGCCTCCTCCCTAGGTATCTCTCGTATGATTGTTAACCTAGACTCGCAATTCATGGTCTGCCAACTTAATCGTATCTACGTTATTCATAATCCTATCCTGCTACGCCTCCACCTACGGGTTCATCGTATTGAATGAATATTTGATTACATCGAATACAGACATATTCCAAGAGAACTCAACAATGTTTCGGATTCATTAGCCAATTACATCATGGATCGGTATCTCTCCCATAGATAAAATTTCATGAAGGAAAACAAATTGTACACCACATGTAAATTAAAACACATCACATTAAAGACATCATCATTTACAAATCTTTTGGCACTGTGAAAACTCAGAACTGTATATATATATAGCGTGACTGAAAATGTTTTGATTACATCAAAAAGCATTTGGAAGAGAAAAATTTTGGGTCTTCACACCCATACAACATCGCCCGACAAGTCATACAAAATATAAAATCACCAGAGAGACTCTAATCTCTCTGCACTACATTATGCTGAGAATAACACATCACTGTGCGCACTACTCATCTCAGTAGAGAGTTAACATTCTTGAGCACCCCCACAGTGTGTCTCTGCAGATGTAAAGGCACTTCTCCCCTCCGTAGAGGAGGAATGCCCATCGTAAGGTCTTGAAGGTTTCTTTCAACCTCCCCGAGACCTATCACTGGTGCCCCCAGATCTACTGCAACCTGAGCATCTCCGTGATGTCCTGGTACTGGTATCTCAACTGGATGCATTGCTCCATTGTCTGCATGTTGAAAACAATACATCCATTAGAAACTCTTCTACATACCCAAAAAAATGTACATACGTTAAAAACTTAAAAAAAAAAAAACACTAGACAAGGTATTGTTTAGTCTCTCACCTGACGCATCCCAATATTCCCTCGCTGGTAGAATTAGATCGATACTCCCATGAAATTCCACCTTGGCATATGGAAAGTCTTCTATCCAAAGATATTGGCATCTCAGCCAAGCGAAGAAGTCACCAGTGAAGCAGAACTCTGACTCTGCCACTAGTCTCGGAGATAGACTAGTCCATCGTTCCATCCGTGGTTCTCCCACTGGTCACACTGCCAATGCAATATGAGGCTGCATCTGGGGGATGCGCTCTAAGAAGAATGAGACCAAGAAAGAACCCTATCCAAACTGCTTCTGCCCCATCCTACATTTCGAAACCTGTTCCTTCACGTTCCGAAGAAACCCTATGCTCCAGTTAAACAGTGTTGGCTCTAAACACTGCACACCATAAGCTACCTGTGATCTCGACGCTGGATGTGCACTGGTGCTTCCCGTCACACTTTTGATGGTGAACAAAATAGACCGAAGGCATAATTCTCTAATATCCTTGATTAGGATTCTACCTCCCACTAGTCTTGCTCCTGGGACACAATGACATGCCAGGTACACATCCACTTGCTCAAGAAGCACCCTCTGTTCGGAAAATGCTATAGGAGCCCCTCTTTTCGAGAGGCCAGTCAAGAAGTATACATCTTCCAACTCAATGGTTAGAAGTTGTGTTCCGATCCGAAACCCTTGCTCTACGACATCCCACAAGCTGATTATGTGCTCAAGCAGAAGGATCTCTTTCTTCATATTTTGCAATTTGAAGAATTTCAGAAGGCCACAATCTCTCAACATGGCCTGTGTGCGAGGACTCTGCAAAGCAGCCAAATCATCGAGCTCATGCTCCCATTCCTTCCATTCAATCATGGTCATTGTCGAAATCACCTACAAACAAAAAAGAACAAAGAACTTCATTATTCAATCTTTCGGCAATTTCTTAAATAATTAAAAAACTTGAAATTTATTGTCCATACTATTCAAAAAGACCATGCCCTCTTTTTATTACTCAATAATCACCACACAGCCCCATAGCCTACAATAAAATGTTTTAAATTAAAATAACTTTCATCAATGGTTGTGTGGGCACATTTTTGGGTTTCTTATGGATTCCTTAACAAAAATAACCAATATATTCAAGAATCAAGGCATTGGCATCTATGCTACAACCCTCTAAAAGCGTTTTTGTAAACAGTTGTCTTTTTCCCATCATTTTGAACAGGGGCCGATTTGATCTTTTTTTGGATGACCTAGGGCTTTGTTTTTTAATTCAAATATTGTTGTGAAAACAAATTTTGAACCATGTAATTGAAAGAGGAGGAAATGAAGATCTACCTAGTCCAAACGGCGAGAGAAATGATCAACCATAGCTCTGGTACCAAGCAAAACAAGATCCACCTCCAAAATGAGAATCTCCACTGCTACAAATCCTTATGTAAATGAAATGGTAATTGAAGATTTTTCTTGTATTACTATTTACCAATTTCCATTTTTTTTATAAGGTATAGTTATTTGTGGGTTTCTTTAACAATATAATGGCCTCACTAAACCTTTGGATTGCAGTTTTGACATTACAGGTTTCAAAGCAGTTTTGATCGTTTGTTTACCTTGTCACATCCATGAGCATAGTCTTAGTTCGTACTCAAGCTCGAGAATATAAGAACACACCGGGTAAACTTTTATCTCTTTTTCGGACCCATATGGACACACGAAAAAGGAACCCCGTGGAGTCACCTTTAAACTCTTTTCAGACTCTCTAAATATGAAAAGATCATCGAGTGATCTTGCTTCCTTTCACACTCATTAAAAGGTTTGAAAGGGCGTCTTTCGAGTGGTAGTTTATCTCTTTTTCGGCCTCGTGAGACTAACTGTACGAAAAAGTAACTGAGAGAGTTCTCTTTTAAGTGTTTTTCCAGACTCTATAATCATGAAAAACCTTCGAGTTTTCTGTCTTTGGACTCGCTAAAACAAACATCGACAGGCCCATATGGGACCGAACCCTTACTTCTTCCAGTTCATTAAACAAAGGAAGAGGAACTTACCGAAGGTGAATTATATCGAGCATGTGTTACCCTCCTCGAGCTCGTTAAATTAAAAAGAGGTACTCGTCTATCTGGATGGGGGGGAAATTGAAAGAAGCAAGCCAAGCAGTTTTTTTTTTAGGACATTATCAAGTAACTCTTAGAGTCTCCCTTGAACACGGCACTTTGTCTTTTGCACGCATTATAATCCATTGAACCTCTGCACTGAGCCAATCCTTTGAGTTTCTTTCACTCCTCTGGGTCACCTGACGTAAGTCACAGCATCCACTGCATCATCAAGTTTTGGTCCATGTCATGTTTCTGCTGTCATGCCTCAGTGTTCAAGGGAAGTATCCATCTCGAGAGTCAGCCATCACAAATATCTTGTCTCAATACCTGTGTTAGTCCATGTTCATTTGATCTACCAATTACATCTCTATGTCTGTTTCATTTCGTTGATGGGGGATACATCAAGGCCCTCCTTCAACGAGCCTATTCATGTCGACCTCAACACATTATCCAGGAATTAGACTTAGAAACCAGTTAGTACTTTGGGACCTGCATGCCTTAATGGCAAGCCTCCTCATGTCCGACAGCGGGTTTACATCATTGACCTCTGATTGGATGATTCCATGGATGTTCAACTTCAGCTCATCCATTCACATTCGTTGGAATGTACTAGGGTACCTTGGGAATCATTGACATTAATGGTGATCTCGCTCGTGCTTGTTAACAGTTTACATCATTGACTGGTAATCAAGTGGTTTCTGCCATGTTTGACATCAGGACATCTATTCACATGGTTAGATTCATACTACATTGGGATCGGTAAGAAGACCTTGGGTTGAGTCATCACTCTGATATGTATTTTTCCCAGGTTGCGAAGGAGTTTCTCTTGAACAGTGGCACATATACTGTCACATAGATCCACTTTGTATTGGTCGTGGCTATGTCTATTCATCTCGTATATCCACTGTGTATTCTTCATGGATACGATCAGTTCAGGTCATAAGAGTATAGATCCACACGGTATCCTCGGTGGCTATACCTTTTATCAATACAATTATGGATCCGCAGTGTATTTTATGGCGGCCATATCTTGCAAGTCTTGATCACCCAAGCATAGGTATGCCTGCCTTGGGTTTGAAACATGTCATAATATTTGTTGGATGTTTGTGTGCAGCTTCTGTCAGGTTCTCTGCGTCTATACCCTTGCTTGAAAGTCTACAAAGCATTTCAGTTATTAGTTCTCATCTTCTAACTTCATACTTTGGGGGGCAATCTGTTACACATCAACATTACTCGCTTCGATAAGTGTCGCAAGTGTCGCACAAATGTCGCAAGTGTCAAGCAAAGCATACTACCATGATGCCTATGTCATACTTATAACGACATCAAAAAGACACTTAAAACAACTCAAACACTTGATTTGGAGGAAGAGGAATGGTTAACTGGAGTTATGTACCTCTTGCCATCTGAAAGAACCATTGAATCTGGGTTTTTAGAAGAGAGAGCTTCCCTATACCTCTCTTAGGAGTGTTGGTGCTCCCCTATAGAGTATTAGGGAGCGTTATAACACTGAACAGCCCTTCTGGAGGAGAGCTATTGCTTTTAGGAGTGTTGGAGCCCCCCTAAAGCCTACTAGGGAGCGCTATAGCGCTCTGATGGTCCTTTTGAGGGAGCATTGTCTATTCTAGGTAGCAGTTGGTCTGTTGAGGAGAATAAGGGGAAGATCTTTTCAATATTGGAAGGTAGTTGGATTCAAACCCCTGGTCCAGCCATGATCTTAGGGAAGATCCCTGACTCAAGGAGGAGAATCCTCAACTTACCCTAAAGATACCTCAAGAGGTTGGGCCTCTCTAAACCTATATAAGTAGGCTCTCTCATGGTGAAAAGGAGGAAGAATTAGAAGCATGAAACCTATGATCTCATAGGAAACACACAGTGAACTGGAGGAGAGTAATCAGTGAAGTTGTTTTCATCCAAATCGTGGATATTTTGAGCAAGGGTTAGACAAAGGGGATTTGATGAAGCTGCTGCATTCGCATCTACGGTTGTAAGTTTCTTTTGTTGTTGTTCTCATCAATATGACACACTTGGCCTGTTTCTTTCTAGTTTGTGCTTAATCTCACATGAAATTGTCTCTAATAGATAGGTCTATTTCAATCTAATATCAGTAGAGTAGGAAGTGGTTGTACTCTTGTTTGTCTACAGGGCTTATCGAGGAGCGAAAGATTGGAGCTCAACTCAGAGCGTGTAGGGAAAAACACCGGTAAAAGGTACTTATTTTCTCCTTCCTCCTCATACATTAGTTTATATAGATCTAAAAGGAAGTCAGTGTCCATGATAAGCGTCTTTTGTCTTAAGAGTTAAGAGTCTAGCTCTCAAGAGGAGATCTACCTGTCCACAGAGAGATTTTCCTTCAACAAGCGGTACAGCTCGTGAGCAGAGTATAGCAGAGGAGTCAAGTGGCGTGTGCGCATCGCTTTGGCAGAGCCCACGTAACATTGACCTCTCATGTCTCTAGATTTCACAAAAGAGGAGCACGAGGGCTCAACACCTCAACTAGAGAAGTTGTGAGTTGCGCTAGTGTTTGGCCTAGCCTACGGTTACATGTAGCAGGTGCTAGTGAGGAAGGAGCCATACCCATATCGCATCTCTGGTATCGACATTTGGAGAAAGAGGAGTTGAGAGCCTTGTCTCCCAACTTGTGAGTTGTGAAAGGTGCTTGAGCTAAGTTCAGTTTGTGGTTGCTTGGAGGAGGATAAGGGAAGGGATGGTCTGTGCTAGGCCCCATAGAAGTCTCGAGGATTCTGTCCCTTGAAGAAAAAGACGAAAAATTCATTATGTCGTAGTGGGTGTGTTACAAATTGGTATCAGAGCATGGTTACAACACTTGGCCTGCTTGGGCTCATGTACAAGCCGCGTAAAGAGACATTGTTATCTACATTTTCTCTTTAAGAAGAAGGACCGCAGAATGAAACTGTAAATTGGGAATTTCTTTAACCCCTCTGTTAAAATGGTAACTACTCTTATAAGAGTAGGAATGCACTGATCAGTATTACTGATAAGACCTAAGTGTGAATAACAAAGGTGGAATGAATTGTGCTATGAAGCTGCACGAGCCAGACAAGGGACATGAATTGAATTGTTCTGTTATAGTGTGACGATGGCTACCTACTAAAGCAGGTAGAGTCTCTTGCAGTTGAGATGGTTAGTTAGGTAAGAACTTAAGATCCAAATGAAAAACTCCTTCATGATTCAGGAAATTTGGTAAGGACTGGTAGGATCTTTAGAAAGTTATAATTACTACATTATTAAAAGACTAAACCCTGAGCATATAACTCTTCACGGTTGAGAGGACTGATGAAAAAATATAGGGTCAGATTACCTGACCTATAATGGTTAGAATCAACAACAAGGATAATCTGTTTAGGCAATATTAAGAGGAGTCCTTTGGGACTGTTGCCAATTCCCAAGAGTGAACCTTGTTGGTTATTCCCATAAAGAGAGGGTAGCATCTGTATGAGTTATGAATACGAGATTAATCCTGTAAGTAACTTAAAATCTTAGAAGAGATAGCACAGAAATTTGGTACGCCGAAAATGCGTATAGAATCAAGCTTGTGTTAAAGCTTGAAAACTCCGGAGGTTGAACGTGGAGTATACCAAGAGGAGTAGTGGTTTTAAGTCTTGAGAGGAAACACTGATAAAAAATTTCCAAGTTTTGAAGACTTGAAGCGTTCAAAGGTGAAGCACAGAAAACTGAAGTTCGAAGAAAGAACAAGTATGGAGGATTGAGTGGGAGAAATCCTTCAGAAAAGAGTTTTGAAGATTGGATAGGATCGAGAGTCAAGATCCATTCATAAAGAACCAAAATTCTTTGAGTTGTTTGATCTCGGAGAAGTAGTGCACTGGTTAGTTGCGAGGAGATACCGGAATTTCACAGAACCAAACGGCTTGGAAGAAGCAATGAGAAATTCACGAAAAGATCATAGTCGTTGACCAAGGAGCGATCTGGACCATCGATCGTCCAAAAGAGAATTTCACAATTTCAGGAATTGGGAGTTAAGGGGTGATTTGGTCAGGATCGTTGATTTCCAGAGAGATCTGGACCATGGGATCCAAGTTGCTGGACCCTCGTGGATAAGAAGTTTTGGGAAACGGTGGGGCATTGTCCGCGGATTCACCGAAACACGGGATCCCGACATGTGTCTAGGAGTTGACCCCAAGTACCGAGCGAAGGGTCATGTGAATCAAAGAGCTGAAAAAACCTTAGCTTCGGTCTTTCAGGTTTACAGATTTCGGGGATCGAAGAACCAGAGTTCCTAGCAACATGAATCCCGAAATCATGAAACGCAAAGCACCTTTTAGTTCAGATCATGGTCACCGTCGGTGGTCACATGAGGAGAAGGCGTGAGCTAGTATGATGAATACGCATGAGTTGAATGCAATGTGAAGATTCATAATAGGAAGGTTGATATTAATACCAGTAAGGTATGAATGATACTAAACGTGCAAAGTAATGCACACGTATGATGTAAGAGTATAGTTATCAACACGATATGGTTTTTCCCGATGAGTGAAATATAAAGCAAGTATTGCTTTTGCCAAGATTGAAGGAATATTATGGAGGCATAGCTGACTCCATTCTGGGGAGTCATGAAAGTTCTGTTCCAAATAATAGCCTGAGGGGAATGTATTCCATTTCCTCCGGAAGTGCCAATATAATTAGATGAAAGGGTAAATGAGCAAAGATGCCCTCTTGTCATAATAAGAGACAAATGATTACGCCTTTGAGCATCGCATGAGAAGGATTGTGAATGAATCTGAATTGACTAATATTAACAGTAAAGATGCATGTTTATATTCCTTAAGAGGAATATTTAGTTAAAAAAAAAAAAAAAAACTAACTCAAGGCTGAGGCCATCACAAATAGTAATGGATATGCAACAAGGAAGTTGCATGCCGAAGGAGTTCCTGGTGGAGGAACTATGTAAGGACTTTGTCAGAAGGACAGAGTCACAACCCTAATAATTGTGAAGGTTGGACAATGGGTTGCAAGGCCTGTCCATATATATAAGAATCCTAGATTACATTTTGAAAGAATCATGTAATTAATAGAAGACTAACAACTGAATATTGACCATTCTGATAACCGAATGGAAGTGTGTAGGATGCACATGTTCATGATTCATTATGAGCAAAGAGTTTCTATTAAAGCATGTTGTAGCATCCCAAAAAGGGTTAGGGTGAGGCCTAACCAAGGCTTCTTAGAAAAGGAGCAGTTGTGGAAACCGGTATAGTTGGTAAGAGGCAAGTAAATCCCCTGAGTATGATTAAATGAATAAACAAGTACGTTTAACTGATGAGGCTTGGTTGAAGCTGTGATTAAGAAAAGGTAGTGAGACCTTAGAGATAACTCGACTGGGCTGAAAATCCCCAGGCGACGTAGAAAGAATTTGAAGAAGGGGAGAGCCCTCAATTCTTTCCTTGTTGTGCATTACGTTTTCTATGGGATGAGAAAGCTAGTAAATTGATGAACAAAAAGGTCTTGACACCCAAGTAATAAGGATTGTATTGCCGAATATACAATCGAAATTTGTTTGTGTTGCACTTATGGAAACATCTGAGGATGTTTATGAGTCCAAACGTTATGATACATGCATTCGGTTTAATATTGCGGCTAATGTAATTGTGGCTATGATGATGCATGTTGTGTATAGAAATGAATTGGAGCTATTGAGGAAGACATTTGCCAACGATGAGCAACCTCAATCAAAGGATGACTATGAGAAGGTTCTTGTGGAACGATTATTGAAGGGACTTTAAAAGTCCCCATGGAGCACCACTGATGGGATAATATCAAAGAGAGAGTGCTAACAACCAAGAACCAGTATAAAGATATATGTGCCTATGTGGCACAAGGTATGAAGGGATTTGGTAGGAACCCCTTCTGAAATATTTTATTGTCTTAGTGTTATGCATAAACTTGAAAGGCAGTTGTATGCCTTGGATACCCAAGTAAGGTATGACTCAGGACGAAGAACCTG
>ML786772.1:935465-965998 GCA_009831015.1 Picea engelmannii | reverse complement strand
ATCGTGACCGTCGGATTGCCTAACTACAAATGCATACTAATGCATACTAAAGAAACACACTTTTACCTAACAACATATTAGACCAAGTAGATCTTAACTAACTCCTAAGTGTCTAAATATCCTAACATGGAGCACCTGGGGTTATAATGGTAGACGATGGGGATCGACCCCGTGTCACGCGAGTACAAGAACCATGAGTTTCTGATTCCCCCAGTATATATATATATATATATATATAGAGAGAGAGAGAGAGAGATAAAACATCGGATTTTTATAGCTTGTATTTTGAATCATAATTGCATCTAGAAGGGAATGTCTGCATATAGATGTGTTTTCTTATAGGTGAATGTGTTGATCCAATAGTAGGAATTGGTTTACACATACAAGAAAGTGTTTGCTTAGTTTTAGGTTGATTTAACCATCAATGGTTGGAAATTAGGCCAAAAACACATAATAATTCGGTGAAGAACAATTTTTTTAAAGAGACTCCTAGAATGAGCTTCATTTCCTCTACAAATTTCATCCATTCATCTAAATCAATATGTGTCACCACATTTAATAGAAACTTATCAACCCATACAATTCTCTTAGCATTTTGTGGATTTGTTAGGAATGAACTTTA
This sequence comes from Picea engelmannii, assembly GCA_009831015.1. NCBI lineage: Eukaryota > Viridiplantae > Streptophyta > Pinopsida > Pinales > Pinaceae > Picea > Picea engelmannii. Next base: position 965,376 of record ML786772.1, on the reverse strand, counting down.
GAAATAATTTTCAAAAAAACCTTCTTCATATTTGTTACACTTGGATGTGTCACCCTAGGACTTGAAGAGAACCTAGCGAAGATATGTTGTCGAAATCATAATATGTACTTGAGGAATTTCTCCAAAAGCACCATTTTTTATCCTAGTCACGCTTTTCCTAGCGAGAAGAGTAGCTAGTCACTTGTTGTTCATAGACAAATCATGGTTGGTCGTTGGATTTCCAAACTAAACCCACAACCACCCATGTGATATTCTAGATTTGGAGAGTTTTAAGGAGATCAATGAGAGACGGGTTATATTATATCTAATTATATGAAAAATGGCCTCTTGTTATAGCCTTAATTTCCACCCTACAGGGCCAGAAGGGAATCCAGCAGAAGATGAAAGTCGAAGCACATTTCTTTCTCAGGATTTGGAACCCTTTTTAGGGTTGTTGTCAGACCTATAAGAGACATCACACGACGATAGTTGTTGGTATTTTATAGTGAAAAAGGCAGGGATCCCTATACACTTCTAGATTCGTGGAGTTATGAAGAGATAGGTGAGGGATGATTTGTATCCTTGTGTCATGAGCCTAGGAACTCACATAATTCGAGTCTCTATTGGGTTCTAGAATGTCTAGAAGCTCTCCCAAGCCTCTTCCAAGGATCTGTATAAAGAAGACAAGTCTTGGACAAGAGGAGGAAGAATCATCTGTAGAGTTATGTTGTCCAATTATAGAGGTGATTCTCCTCAAATTCTTGATCAAACTAGGTAATATAATTCTGGTTGTTTTGAATAGGAGAAACACTTCTATAATTGGACAACATAACTCTGCAAATGATTCTTCCTCCTCTTTCTAAAGACTTGTCTTCTTTATATAGATGCTTCGAAGAGGATTGGGAGAGCTTCTAGGTCTTCTAGAACCCAATAGAGACTTGAATGATGTGAGTTCCTAGGCTCATGCCACGAATATACAACCTGTCCCTCGCTTATCTTTTCATAACTCCATGAATCTATAAGTTTACAGGGATCATTTCTTGTTGCACTATAAACAACCAACGATTATGTTCGCATGATGTCTCGTATAGGTCCCGCAACAACCATAAAAAAAATTTCCAAATACTGAGAAAGAAATGTGCTTTTACTTTCATCTTCTATCGAATTCCCTTATGGCCTTGTAGGATGGAAATTAAGGCTATAACACCTCTCTATTTCCCAAGATTGTAGAGGAAGAGGAAAACCACTCTTTGATGGAGGAGTTGTAGTGCATCTTTAATAGATTCTAAAAGGACAAAGTCCCAAACTAATGGTTGGACAAATGAATTTTTCCCAAGGATATATGATTTGTTGGAAGAGGAGCTATTGAAATTTATTAAGGAATCAAGATTATTCGAAAGAATGTTGGTTTCCTTTAATTGAACTTTTATTCCCCTCATCAGAAATCAAATAATCCAATTCCTATAGGGGAATATAGGACAATCTCTCTTTTCAATTGTGTTTACAAGATTATTTCCAAAATCATATCTAGGAGGGTAAAGACATTGCTATCAAAATCTATTTCTAGTGAACAATTTGGGTTTCTAGAGGGCAGTCAAATACATGAAGCCATTAGAGTGGCAAAAGAAGGCCTTCATTCCATAAAAACAAAAACTCTTAGAGCCATAGTCTTAAAGGTTGACCTCTCAAAGGCATATGATAGGGTTAATTGGTTATATATCCCATTGATGCTTCTTCACCTAGAATTTTTTGTTCCATTTGTTAATTGGGTCATGAGTTGCTTGTCTCCTATGTATTTTCAGTGTTGATCAATGGTTTTGCATCTCCATTATTTAGGCCAACAAGATTTCCCTCTTTATCCTTTATTGTTCATAATCATATTTGAAGGCCTAAATAGGGCTATCTTGGAGTCTAAGAGGAACGATTACTTTAAAGATGTAAAAATTGGAGAGGATTTCTATATTCACGCGTATTGTTTATGGATGAAATCCACATATTTTGTGATTGGACAAGAAGGGATGTGTTGAAGCAAAATGAGATCGTGGATCTCTATTGTATTCAATAGGTATGTTGGCAAATGTTGGTAAATCTACTGTACTTTATCAATGGATCACGGATGAAAAAAACATTATTTCTTTAGTCTATTTCCATATAATCCTTAAATTTGGATGAAGGTTTGAAGTACTTGGTATTTATTATAAAACCAAATGACTATGTGAAAAGGGAATAGAGGTGATTGATATCAAAAGTGGAAAGGAGAATTTAGTTGTGGTGTCATAGATGGTTATCTAGAGGATGCAAATTGGTATTACTAAAATCTATAATTGAAGCTATTATTGTCTACTAGATGTCTCTGTCCTAGGTTCCTAAGGGTATCCTGGATGCAATCAAGAGGATAAGTTTTTGTTTTGTATGGTCATGTTGTAGGGAAAAGAAAGAGATCCCTTTGGTCAATTGGAAGAAACTATCAATCCCAAAGGCTCTAGGAGGATGGGGCCTTAAAAATATCTTCATTTTCTCTAAGGACCTGGCTGCAAAATGTGTCCAGAGACTAGTTCAAGGGAAGAGCTTATGGCGCAAGTTGGTGCCTCATAAATACATTATGCCTAAGACTATAGAGGAATGGATTAGAAGGTCAATTAAAAATCTTCGTGATGTCTCATTAATGTGGAAGGCTATTGTCATTACTTTTCCCTTAATAGGTAATTGGTTAGTTTGGAAAATGGGGTTGGGTCACAGAACTATATTTGAGGAGGATCCATGGGCTGGGTGTCGTGGTGACTACAGGTTACTTATTCACATGATTCATTCATTGAGGGAGAGGAAAATTGTCTACTTCTATCAAATTTATAATCCAGTATTGACTTTCATTTAGAGCCAAGAATGGACAACATGTGAGGCATTAGGGTTTTATGAGGAATATTCTATCTATTGGGATAATTTGTGAGGAATCTAAAGGAGAGCCATGTTAGATTAAGAGTTGAAGAGGACTACTTGATATGGCCATTAAATGTCTCAGGGGACTACAATCCTAAAGAAGGATATAAAATTATTTTCTCTAGAGTTGAAGAGGTTCCATCCAAATGGTGATGGAAGAAGGTTTGGATATTAAAATGTTCTTCAAAATCTAGAATCTTTATCTGGTTGTTTCTTAACAAAATGGCTCTAACATGGGATACTTCACAAAAAAGGAATAAGTCTGGCCCTAGGAGATGCTCTTTGTGTAAGAATTATGAGGAGTCCATTTTTCATTTGGCATTGGCATGTCCATTCATTATCTAGGTCTAGAAAGAAGTGGAGTCTTTATCAGGCTTGAGGAATATTTGGTCAAGTTTTTCCATAGAAGAAGCTCTAAGAAATTGGTATGATAATCCAAATTCAAGAACAATTAGAGCTTTGTAAATAATTATTTCTGGGGGTATCTAGAAAGTAAGGAATCTTAGCTTGTTTGAGGACAAACTCATCTCACCAATCCAATGTGTCATCCAAAGTTACAACATATAGTTATGCCTAAGCTCAAGGTCATCAATAGAAGGTAGATTATGTAGGAGCATATTAACAAGATATGTGTCTGGGCCTATGGGACAGTATAGGGTGAACTTAGAATCTATGGAGCTGAGGAAACATTATTCTTTGGAGATGAACATTATTCCAAATTCAAAATTGGATTAGGAGCTAAAACCAATAATCTTGTAAGTGTTATAGCCTTAATTTTCACCCTATAGGCCAGAGAGGAATCCACAAGAAGAAAGAAGCCAGAATACATTTTTCTCCTAAGGTTTAGCCCATTTTTGGAGGTCCTCACTAGACACCTAGTAAACAACAAGTGAGGCCTCGCTTGTCACTAGTAGCTCAACAAGCGAGGCACTGCTAAAGTTCTAGAATCGAGGAGTTACAAGGTGATAGGCAAGGGATGAGTTGGATCTTCATGTCAAAGGCCTAGGAACTCATGTCATTCGAGTCTCTAGTGGCCTATAAAAGATCTAGAAGCCTCTCCCAAGCCTCCTCCAAAAGATATATAACAAAGGCAAGCCTTGGTCAAGAGGAGGACGAATTCAGAGTATTGTTATGTTATCCATCTACAGAGGTATCCATCATCACAGGTAGAAGTTAGCGAGCCTAGCCTGGCCAAGAAGCTGCAAGGAGAAGCAAGGAGCAAGTAGTTTAAAGGAGCTTGCATCAACATTTGAGGTCATGTCTTGATGTAATTTCTCTTATATTATTAATAGACCATTGGTTTTCCCTCGTGAATGTTTGTATTTTATGCATAAATGTTCAGATCTAGTTTGCTTTGCTATAGGTCAGTTTAGATCCAAGCTAGATCTAGGATTCTAACACTAGGAAGAGAAGTAGAATGATATTGTTTTATCTTTGGTGTGCAGAAAGCAAGTTGTAGAAGTTGGAGTTGGAAATTCAACACTGTAGCAGCTAGGATACACAAAGGACAACCTTCAGGAAAAGGTATGACATTCTTCAATTTCCTTGTGTAATGATCTTATTACTTGTTTCTAGAAAAACCATAAGAAGTCTAGCCCCCTTTTCTGTCTAGGGTTACTAGGCTAATCCTAGGGAGATTTTGTTGTGTATTCAGTAAAATCCCTTTGAGAAAAAACAAAACATAACACTAAGTTAATGGTTGTAAGATTTCTCCCTTATTAACCATAGGAAAAGGTGCGACTAGAATCCAAATATTCGAAGATTCCCTACTAGTAATCAACTAGGTGAAAAAAGAATGCACCATGAGAAATTTTATATTACAATAGGTGTTGTTATCACATAAATTTTTCTATGGGTTGAAGGGCGACCCAATCCTTTTCTTGCGCGGGTATCAGTCTCGATTTCAAAGTGCACCTTTCAGAGCGACCCATTCTAGACTCAAATCAAGCAAACAAGCAAGTTCATCTTCCAATGGTTGGGATTCCATGTGAAGTTCAGATCAGTGGTTCGTGGGTGTTCAAAATCTGAAAGTGCGCGAAGTATAGCACCATAGAAAAAGGTCTGAAGTCTGAAGGTCAAGAAAAGGTTAAATATGGACCGTAGATCTCGTCGGGAGGGATCGACGGTGGAAAATTATTGCGGGAATCTGGAGTTTGGAATATTGTTAAAGTTGTTTGTCAAAGGTCCGAAGCCCCGAAACCCAAAGTGAGCAGGAGCCGTCTGATCCAGAGGGACACGTGGCGCCAGATCTGAGCTGCAGAGAAAGTCACTTCGAGAAATTTGAAATGAGAGATGCATAAAGCCTGAAGTGTCGAAGTGGTCAAAGCCTGAAGTTCCAAAGCGCTCAGAGGTGGAGCCCCGGGCTATAGCCCGAGGTCACAAGCATGAAGAGGTGATGAAGAAGGAGTTGGTACCTGAGGCTCGAGTTTTCGAAAGAGAAAAAGAGGAAAGTTATGGGTTTAATAGGGCCTGCAGTGTAGAGCTGTCAGCAGCACACAGCAACCCCTGGGCATTTAGCCTCGATGTGATCCCGAGAAGAAGTCATAAATGAAAAAGGAGTGGTGGTTGATCCACTGCCTCACCCCATAAATGGAAAGCTAGAAAGGACTAGCAGAGCAGAGCTTGCCTTTGATAGGGGAAGGCGTGCATAGTCTAACCGAGAAGACACGTATGGCATTGGAGGAGAAGCTCGAGCACACCTCTGTTGGTAGTGGCAAATATTTTTTGAGTATACAGGAGTCATTTTGACATTTTGTAAGGGTTGATGGTTGAGCTACGCTCTCGTATTGTAAAACTTTTGATGAAGAACTTTGGTTCTCTGGTTATGTATTTTGATCTGAGACTTCTTGTTTAATGAAATTCGGCTTATTTTTCATCCTATTTTCCTCTGATACTGAAGTTTCCATGATTGAAGGATTCACATGGATTGTTTTGACTGTATTGTAATGTATGTTTGATTGCAGTGTTGTTATTTACGTTCTTTAGTTTCCTGAAGTTTTGAATCCAAGAGGATCTTGTATTTGAAGCTTTTCCTCCTTAGGTTGTTGGAAGAACTGATGTCTACGGCAAACCTCTACACTCTCCTCACCAAAGTCTTCCCTCTATTCACCCTTACTCCAACTTACTGATTGAAGTTGATTAAGACCTCACCTGCATGTGCATACCATTTTAGTTTTCTGAGTTAAAACGATATCATCTTGAGTCTACGCCCATTTGACCTCTTTAAAACCAACCTGTGACATAAAACTATGATGGGTACTGAGCTTACCCTCAATGCAATCGAGAGGTGACTTCTAGTGCTAACATTTATGGCGCCATTGTCGAGGAACGAATTGAAGACATTTCCCTGGGATAGAATGACAAAGAGCTTATGATTCTGAGGGTGCATCAGATATCAGAACCATTGAAGATTGCAGCTTGCACCTGGCGACTCCATTGTTTCCACTCCACTATTTCAATTGTGGCTACCTCTAGCACACCTAAAGTTGACCCAGAGAAGCTTTCTAGAGAAGGCTTTTAGCAGCTTCTTTCTCAGCTTGGAAAGTTCTCTGGGAGAACGACCATGATCAGATCTGGTCTTTGATGGTGAACAAAGACTAGACGCATTCGGGCTGCATATCATTCACCTGGTGATTCCATGTTTAAAGAATCGATTGGTGACTCCACTGGTCTGAAATGGAAAAAATCTTGGCTCAGAGGTTTGCTCCTTTTAATTTCTCCTATGTTCCTGGTTTTCCAAATGTTGTCCCTGCAATAAATGAATGGGGTGATTATCTTCCGAGATTCAAAGGAAGCAAGCATGATCATCATGGTGAACACTTGTTTAATTTTCATATATGCATGCTTGAGCACAATTTTGTTCATGAGGATGTCTTGATCAAGATGTTCAGATTTTCTTTGGAGGAAGATGCTCGTGAATGGTGCCAATCTCTCCTTGCTGCTAGTATCCATTCTTTGAAGGATTTTCACGATGCTTTTAATTTATATTACAAAGAGATTTACATGTCTCATCTTATATTGGATGACTGTTGTAAGAAGTTTTCATCCCACATCAAGCAAATGATAGAGTCTTCCTCATGTGATGAGTTTGGTGAAGGTCTGAGTGAAAGAGAAAGCGCAGAGGATATTTTTGTTCATGAGACAAATGTTTTGACCAGCCTTGCTTATGATGAAGAAGGCCTTCCATGTATGATTGATAATAGCACTGATGATTACATAGCAATGGATGTATCATATTCTACCCCTTATACACCTGTTGTCTCAAATTTAGAAGAAGAGATGGTTGTGGAGGAGGATTCTTCTCTTTTCCTTCAAGAGGTTTCCCATAATATATTTCACCTAAGATTGAAGAGAAAAATCATGTGTTTGAACAGCCAGAAGCAACAGTTATTCTTGTCCCTAAAATGGATATTCTTAACAGTTATATTCTTGATGGAATTATTGTTTTAGAGATTGATCATAGATATGAAGAGCAACCCATTTTTTATGAATATTCTAGTGATGATGAGCAACAAGCTTATCCTACATTTGATCACTATGAAGACACTAAGCAGCATGATAAAGAGGAGGAGCCATCCATTGATATACATGAGGAGATTTCTTGCCATCAACTAGCATATGTTATCAGAGCAGACAAAGGAGAAGTGGATCAGTAGCCTACATCATCCCTTCACTCACCTGTGCTTACCAGAGACATCCAACCATATGTGAGCAATTGTGAAGTAGAGTAGGCTTTATGTTACCCATTTTTTGGGTTTCCTCAGTTATTCCACGAACCTGTAAGGGAGTACATGGAGTTGCATTTGCTCCATTTATTGAAGCCTCCCAGCTTTATCTTGACTTCAACACTTGGAGGAGGGCTGAAAGATGTAATCGTTTTGCTGCCACGGTTGCATCATCTATTATCGATCACTGACAGAGTCAGTGGATTTCCAGTTAGGAAGCTGCTTGACTGGATCTGGTGGAAATTCGCTTTCACCGAGCACTGTGTAAAAAATCAGTTAGTCTAGGGATGTACATAAATAAGCTCATTTGGAGCCCATGTGTTTTGCTTTCATTTTTAGGATAGTGTGCTTGTCTTGTTTTATTTCTCAGAAGGATGTTTTTTGAGCTAGACTTCATAGCCCAACAGCTAAGGCACTGGAACTGTGTGTTCTTGGCAGCTCCCAGGGAGAATGTCATCCCCTGTGGAGCCAAATGTTATCACATAAAGCTGTCTATGGGCCACAGGGTGACCCAATCCTTTTCTTGCGTGGTTGTCAGTCTCGATTTCAAAGCGCACCTTTCAGAGCGACCCATTCCAAACTCGAATCAAGCAAACAGGCGAGTTCAGTTTCCAATGGTTGGGATTCCATGTGAAGTTCAGATCGGCGGTTCACGGGTGTTCGGAATCCGAAACTGCGCGAAGTATAGAGCCATAGAAAAAGATCTGAAGTCCCAAGGTCGAGCAAATGTTAAATTTGGACCGTAGATCTCATTGGGAGGGATCGACGGTGGAAAATTATCACGAGAATCGGGAGTTCGGAATATTGTTAAAGTTGTTCGTCAAAGGTCCGAAGCCCCGAAACCTAAAGTGAGCAGGCGCCGTCCAATCCAGAGGGACGCGTGGCTCTAGATCCGAGCTGCAGAGAAAGTCACTTCGGGAAATTTGAAATGAGAGATGCGTAAATCCCGAAGTGCCGAAGTGGTTGAAGCACAAAGTTCTGAAGCGCTCAGAGGTGGAGCCCTGGGTCACAGCCCAAGGTCACAAGCATGAAGGGGTGATGAATCAAGAGTTGGCGCCTGAGGCTTGAGATTTCGAAAGCACAAAAGAGGAAGGTCACGGGTTTGATAGGACCTACAGTGTAGAGCCGCCAGCAACACACAGCAGCCCCTGGGCATTTAGCCTCATTGCGATCCTGAGAAGAATCCATAAATGAAAAAGGAGTGGCGGTTGATCCACTGTCTCACCCCATAAATGGAAAGCCAAAAAGGACTGGCAGAGCAGAGCTTGCCTCTGACAGGGGAAGGCATGCACAGAGGAGACTGCATGCGCAGTCTGTCCGAGAAGACACGTATGGCATTGGATGAGAAGCTCGAGCACGCCTCTGCTGGTAGTGGCGAATATTTTTTGAGTATATAGGAGTCATTTTGACATTTTGTAAGGGTCGATGGTTGAGCTATGCTCCCGTATTGTAAAACTTTTGATGAAGAACTCTGGTTCTCTGGTTATGTATTTTGATCTGAGTCTTCTTGTTAAATGAAAGTCAACTTATTTTTCATCCTATTTGCCTCTCATACTGAAGTGTCCATGATTGAAGGATTCACATGGACTGTTTTGACCGTATTGTAATGTATGTTTGATTGCAGTGTTGTTATTCACGTTCTTTAGTTTCCTGGAGTTTTGAATCCAAGAGGATCTTGTATTTGAAGTTTTTCCTCCTTAGGCTGTTCGAAGACCTGATGTCTACGACAAACCTCTACACTCTCCTCACCAAAGTCTTCCCTCTATTCGCCCTTACTCCAACTTACTAAGTGAAGTCAATTAAGACCTCACCTGCATGTGCATACCAGTCCAGTTTTCTGAGTTAAAACGATATCATCTTGAGTCTGCGCCCCTTTGACTTCTTTAAAACCAACCTGTGACATAAAACTCTGATGAGTACTGGGCTTACCCCAACGCAATCGGGAAATGACTTCTAGTGCTAACTGGTGTTACATGAGATTCTTGAAGATTTTTATATTACAATAGGTGTTAGATGAGATTCTTGCTTGTACTTAGATATCCTTTCATCATGTGTAAGAGAGGATTAGTATCGTTGATGGCTTGTCCAAGGAAGGAACTTTGATGGCTCGTGGGGTTACCGCATTATTTGGTTCTTTTCAACACATACTCAACAAGTGTGTAGCGTATGCTTAGTTCGCGCATTATTATTATAATAATACTAAACGGAACGGGTTTTTAAATTTGACGTTAACGCAACGTAACGGTAACTTTAACGTCTAATGCACGTGACGTTACGTTAACATTAACGTCTAATGCACGTGACGTTGTGTTATTGTGTCTAAAATGTGGGTCTTTGATGAAGTGAAGATTGACTCTTTTTTATAGTTATTGACATTTTCAATTATAATCTATGGCATCTCGATATTGACCTCCCTTCGAAAGATGAGATGTGATTGATGTATGGAAATTTATAATTAAAATGTCTTAATTTCGAAGTTGTTTAATTTTGTAGATATTTTAAATGGTTAGAATTTGTTAATAATTTTTTTGAATCATGATATAATTTTGTTTATATTCTATGAATTCAAAGATTAAGATATTATTCATAATTTTTTCACATATATATAAAATAATTAAGATTAATTAATTTTTTTTAAATATTAAAATTTATTATTATCTAGTGGGTCAATTGGTAATGATGATAATATCTATAAATGTAAGTTAATTTATTATTGTTATGTAAGAAAAACTACATCATTTGAAATAATTTATTAGTGATTTGTGTGTAGACTTCTACAGGTCCAAAAAAGAGGAGCTCTTAACCAATAAAATATAGTTTTAGATTTTATTTCATTACTAAAAAGTGGTTTCTACTTAAATAATATTTAAAAGAAAGTCAATATCTCTTATAATTATTATCAAAAATACTTTTAGTAATTAGTAAAGTAATATGCTTTTTAATAACATCTAACTTTATCTCATACTTTTTTTTTCCAGTAGAAAAATGACTCAAAATTATATAAAGTATAATTTCTTTTACAAAGCAGTGTCTTTCCTATCGATACAAATGAGAGGGACCAGCCAATAGAGAATTGACTACATCAAATACAGAGAAGAAATAAAACTATAAATGCCAAGGCTTACTCCTTCATACTAAAATGAGGTAACGCACACAACAACTAGAATAAGAAAACTCGTATTTCACCCCACTTCTCCTCAAAGTAACTTGATCACTCACTGATCAAAGAGCTCATGCTTCGAAGATATTTAGGTGAGAATGCGGGCTCTCTTCCCCATTTTCCCAGTGAAATACGAACAACCGCCCTTTTAGTTCCTTAAGTGCCCTTTTAGACAGTAAATCTGCCTCTTTATTGTGCTCCCTGTAAATATGCTTATAACTAGAGTTTTTCATATTTCTTGTCAGTTCCAATGTTTTAATCTTCCAGCCTTCTATGTTAACTGCATTGAGCTGACTTTTTTTATTTACCCAGTCGATTATCACCTTCGAATCCCCTAAAATAGGTATTTTATCTATCACCCAAAGCATAGCCAATGTGAGTGTCGCCCACAGCCCCATTAGCTAAGCCTTTGTGTTGGTCCCCACTCCACAGTTTATGTACCATTTTGTTATCCTCTTATCATGAGTTCTAAAAATGCCACCAGCCGCACAACAACTTCCATTAGAGAGGGCGGCACCATCGAAACAAGCCATCATGACCCCTTCAGGTAGAGTCAAATCACACACTCTGTTTATGTTCAGTTTCTTAATAGATGGCTGCCAATTAAAGGAAGTTGTGATCCTATGAACAACTGAGTCAATTGAGGGGTTGAAGTCTTCAAATAGCGATTTGTTCCTCTCAATCCAAATCTGCCAGCAAGCAATAGCTGTCATACTAGCCGGAGCAGAAATATCTATTGTCCACTTATAAAAGCAATCGGATACCGAGTTACCCTCCCACAGGAAATTTAAATGATAAATTTTGTATAACTTTTGCCAGATCGCTTGTGTGAATGAACAATGAACAAATAGATGGACTGTCGACTTAGAGTTGGCTTTGCAAAGTTTACAAATTCCTGGACTAGCCCATCCACGTCTTTGCAACACCTCCCAGGTGAGGATTTTGTCAAATACGGCCAGCCAAGCAAATAATTTTATTTTAAGTTGGATTGGCCACCTCCAAATCTTTGTAATCCATGTTTTGTCAGTAGTAAAATTTAAGGGCGTAATGAGTGCCCGGTAGAGATTTGCAGCCGAGATGTCGCCCGACCTGTCCCCTCCGACCCATAAAAGGGTGTCCTCGACATTCCTGAGTGAAATTCCGGCCTCTTTCAAAGCCATTGTATAAGACCTCCATTCAACTCCCTGTTGGTCAAAGAGATTTAAGGACTCACTGGATCGCCATTGTTCAGGAAAATGTGACCGCCTGTCAGTTATGCTCACCTGGGCTAAAAAAGAGGAATGAATTTGTTGTAGTTTCAAACATAAAGCATCGGATAACAGAGAGAAATCATTCAATCCACAGATTTTATCCCTGCCTATGTGTATCAATGTGCCCGAACCTGGAACCCACCGTAACCAATGCAGAATGACACCTAAATTCTTTGTCATCCCGTTCCAGAAATTAGATGAATTTTTCTACGAATGTGTAGGCAATCAGATCCAGTCAATGATGGATGAATTCCCCGGATAGTTACCCTGTAGTACTCTGTTCCAAATGCTATTGACATTAAGTGCTCTCCAAAGGGTGCTAGCGATTAGAGAGGAATTGAAATAAAACAAGTTTTTGAGCCCCCAACCGCCACTCTGTTTGGGCCTTATCAAGAGATCCCATCTGCAAAGAGGGAGACGAGCCTTTGTCCTTTGTCCACTCCACATAAAGGTAAACATCAATTGATGGATTTTGGTTAGAGTAGCTCTTGGAATGACTTCCATAGACATCCAAAAAACAGACTGACTCTCCAAAACTACTTTAACCAGGATTACTCTGCCTCCCATTGATAACCATTTATTACACCAAAGCCCAATTTTATTTTCAATCTTTGCCACCAGCCAGCCCCAGTCTTCAGTTTTAGAAGCTCCCAACCTTAAATGGTAACCCAGGTACTTGAAACCTAAATTTAAATCTGCAAAGGTAAAAGGTAAGGTGGCTTTAAATTGTGTTAGCTCCGACTCCTCCAGCCCCCAATAATGTACTGTAGTCTTTGTAAAGTTTATGCTTAGACCTGAAACACGACAAAAGCTTGCAGAATATCAAAGATAACTTTCCAATCCTTTAGGTCTGCCTTTGAAAAAACAAGAACATCATAGACAAACATAAGGTGGATGATCTTCAAAAATTTTGTAACCTAAATGCTTGATAAATTATGATCAGCACTACCTCTGGATAGCATCAAGCTTAGGCCTTCCATAATCAATATAAACAGGTAAGGGGATAAAGGACATCCCTAACGAAGCCCCCCCCTCGCTTTTGAAGTGATCCGACGCCTCCCCATTAATCAAGACTGAAAAACTAGCACTGGAAAAACAACTCATAATCCACCCTGTTATCTTTACCCCAAAACCTGCTATGAGTAAAATCAATCTTAAAAAATCCCAGTCTATGCTATCGTAGGCTTTTTTTAGATCTAACTTTAGTACCAGAGATTTAAGATTTTTTTTTTAATGCTCTGGAGACTCTCATGTGCCGTACCAATTGCGTCCTGGATTCTTCTACCCTTTATGAAGCCTAGTTGTTCCGGGGAAAGAAACTTGGACAAGATCGGCTTGATTCGATTTGCCAGGACTTTGGAGATCACCTTATAGATAAGATTGCATAATGAGATTGGGCGGTAGTCATCTAAGGTCTGTGGTTTGTTTGTTTTTGGAATCAGTGCCAAAAAGGTGGAGTTAATCCCTCCACAAAGTTTACCTTTTGTCCTCGTATCTTCCACCATTTCCAGTAGATCACTTCCCACAAGATCAAAGAAAAAAGTGAAAAACTCAGTGGTCCACCCACCTGGACCTGGGATTCTTTCTTTTTTAAAATTTTCTAAAATATATTTTAATTCTGCCAGAGTGACAGACTTAAAGAGAGCCAGAGCTTTGTCCTCTTCCACCATCCTAGGATAGAGACTGGTTATCCTAGTCAATTCTGTAAAGTTAGTGGCATCTTTGGCTCTGGAAAAATGTTTAAAGTAGTTGATTGCCTCCTCTTTAATCTCTTCCTGTTCAGTTATACTATCCCCATTTTCCTTTTGTAATTCCTAAATATGCTTCTGATTTCTGTTGTAGCTGGCCAAATTATGGAAAAATTTTGTGTTGGAATCTCCACTTTGAATCCACGTAGCCCTGCTATGAATGCACCAAGTTTCTTCCTCATTGCACAGAGGATTGTTCCTATTGGACTCCATGTGACGGAGATGCCTTTCCTCCTCCAAAGATAATGGATTCTCCATTGATTTTAAAATGAGTTGCTTGATATCAAATTCCAGGTTCTCCAAATAAAGGCATTTCTGCTCCTTGACTTCCGCTTGCCAGATTTTTGTTTGTCGTTTGAGCTCTTTAAGTTTCCATATTAAACGTAATTGGATGTTACCTTCTTTCAAATAACGAGGATCCTTCCACAATAAATGGACCATCTTGACATATTCAGCCTCCTATAGCCAAATCAAATTGAATTTGAAAGGATACGCTTTATATAAAGGCACATTCTCCAGTTGGATAAGAATCGAAGCATGGTTCGAGATAAATGGGTATTCCACCCATGATCTCGAAAGACCGGAAGAAGCTAATAAACCTTCTGCTATTAAACCTCTATCTAGCCTCCTTGCTATTGAATTATTACTAGATCTGTCGTTTCGGCAGGTAGGTACCAACTTCAAAGGCTTGATGTCGACCAGCTTTTGTGAAGAGATTAAATTTCTGTAGTATTCCTCATTTGTACTAGCAACAAATGAGCCTCCCCAGTGTTCATCTGATGATAAAATGAAATTAAGATCACCTGCAACGATGAGATTTGGAGTTGTAAGAATGCCACTAGTTGCTAACGTACTTCAGAAATTTTTTCGGTCTACACAAGGCCCATAAATGTTAAGAAACGCCAGCTCCTTTCTTGTAGAAATACAACAGCTTGTTAGAAGAATGCCTCCTACTGACAAGAAAGGGACAAGTTCAAATGCAATAGGGTCCCACGCAACAAGAAGGCTGCCAGATGATCCCAATTAGCTTACCACTGTCACAGCCCAGGAGGGACAGAGGTGGAGCATAAAATTACGATCTCTTTGTTCATCTATGAGGGTCTCCTGTAAAAAGAGTATATCCGGCTTGGTGCAATTGAGTAATCTGTGAACTAAGGTAAACTTGAGGGTGCCTCCTATCCCCCGAATGTTCAAAGATAGCAATAACATCATTTAGCCCTTGCCAGGGCCTTCATTGCTCTAAGGGCCCCAGTATCCGGGGAAGATTGAGGAATAACGTCAGTATGACTACTAGAAGCCACCTGCTTCTTTCTAGCGCTTCTAGTCTTGATAGGAGATAGCTCTGATGCAATGCCGCGTGACCAAGCAAAGTATTTTTGCCCCTTACCTAAAGCTGAGGAAGAGCCAACATCTCCACTATTTTCAATAGTTTCTTTGTCCAGGAAGATTGGCAATGAAATAAGATTACTAGCCTCACTAAACTTTGGTACTAAGGATTCAAGGACTGCTGTGAGGGTAGGGTCATCCTCCTCTGGCTCCCTGAAACCAGACAAAATAGGAGTTCTTGGGAGCGACTTGTTCATCGAATGGACTTCAGGCCCAAGGCCCAAATCTGTGGAGAGTGCTAGGGTAGGGGAAGGGAGGGATAAGGTTGAAGGTTGTTGGGGTTCAGAAGCTAGAAAGGTAGTAGGCTATGAAGAAAGCTCGGTTGAATTTGGAGTGGATAGTGGAGGGGAAGCAAGGAAAGAATCCACTCGAGTAGGGTTAGGTGAGGGGTCAGCTAACCTTGATAATGTAGTTCTGTTTAAAAGATTAGATGCTAGAAACCTATCTAACTTATTCAGAGCCTCCTTCTCCTCAGTAGACAAGGACTTAAACAGGGAAGGGCATAGAAGTTGTATCTTACCAGTTAAACTAGATCTCAGCTCAAAGGTAGGAGAGGCTACCTCACCAGTAGTGTTATGAAAAAAACTCAATGAAGGATCAACATCTGTATAATCCGGAGGGCTTCTTTGTAGGTTAGAGTCTTCAAAAGAGTTTTCGATCACAAACCCTGGACAGTCCCATCGGAGGTGACCCATCTGGCGACAGTTGTTGCAGCGAAATGGCACTCCGAGATAATCCATCTTTTGTGCTATTCTCCTGCCTCTCCACTCTATCTCCAAGGTTTCTGGCAGCCCACTATAAATGTCCATCTCCACAAGTACTTTGCCTATTTTCCTCCTAGGGTCAGAATGGAACTTTGAATCCAGTGATATAAATTTCCCCAAAGTGTTGCCAATAGCCCTTAAGGCTACTTCATTCCAAAGATACAGCGGGAGACCTGGTAAGAGTGCCCAAAGGTGCCTATACTAGAAGTAGTCAGTATCCGGGTTGAAAGCAATTCTCCAGCGTTTGAGCATCGATTGCTCCCCCCAAATACCCACAGAGAGCTCAAAAGGAGAGTTGCATCCTCAGGAGATGAACAAATAAAACCAATCCATCCTTTTGTAAAATAGATAATCTCAGGAAGGTAGCCTAGGAGGGGTAACCACTGAACTTTAATCCAGTCTTCCAGAGAAATTTTACTCAGTGATTTGTAAGAGATCCGACCAACAAGGCCACAAAGTGCCATTTTGCAGGTATGTTCTAAACCCACATCGCTACCTATCACCAAACATTTTGCCTTCCTATTTGCTTTCCAAGTCTTTCTAGAGCAAGGGTCAAACTACATTTGTACACCAAGTTCCCTGTGTCCCCTCCGAGTGGAAGAAGGATCATAGTGACCTTTGTTGTTCAGGGTCGAGAGATTGTCAGTGCAAGGGTCTCATGAGGGCACGTTAACGAGTTCAAGTGATGGAGGACTGAGTAAAGAGGAATGAGGAGGGAAAACCAAGGAACTAGATGAGGGGAAAGACTAGTTAATAGAAGATGTAGTGCCCCCAGGAATCTTTTTCAACCTGTCCACCTTGTCAAAGAGGCCCACTTGTTTCCGAGTTTCCTCATCTTTCGGATTCATCATTGAAGTGACCTTTCCTTCCAGTGTGTTGTTGGTGAGACTGTTCATGATGGCCCACCTGCTACTCGTCAATCTGACACACTAGTAGTTTACAAGCACTCTCTCTGAGTAGAAATAATAAACCGGTTCTGATCACAAGAAATCCATGTCTCCCTTCCACTCCAGCACCAGTAAATGACAAGAAAGGTCTTTGTAGCTCGGGAACAGGGAAAGGAAGAAAACTATAGAGCACAAGGCGACAAATACTAAGTAAACTATAGAGCTCAAGGCAAAAAACTATAGAGTAGTGACCGGTAAAAACAAAAACCGGTTCTGATCACAAGTAATCCCTGTCTCCCTTCAACCTTCAACTCCAGCACCAGTAAATGAAAAGAAGGGTCTTAGTAGCTCGGGAACTAGGAAAGGAAGTAAACTACAGAGCACAAGGCGACAAATACGAAGTAAACTCCAGAGCTCAAGGTGAAAAACTACAGAGCAGCGACCGGGAATCAAGGAGGCAATATAGTGCTAAAAGGAAGGATATACTAAGTAAAACAGTCAAAAAACAGACCGTAGATAGGAGAGACCACTGAACTCACTAAAAGACTGGAAGAAATCCCATATCCAATTTGAAAAATAATCCCCGCCCAAAGTTCCTTTACTCCTGAACTTCTCCATACACCAACTCGGGTTCATTTACTCTGTTCTGAATGTTATTGGTTTCTTAGCTTGGTATCAACACTGGCTGGCTGTTTTCACCGACATACTTAAAAGCAAGTATAATCTTCAATTGCAATTTAACTTTTTATAGGTGACACTATATTTCCCATAAATATTAAAAAAATTAAGTGAAAAACTGAATAATAATTATAGTTAAAAATAAAAATACAATAAAAAAGAAATAAGTTGATATACACATGTTACACAACATTTTTAAAACTATATATTTTATAGTTTATATTTATAATTATAACAATTATAGAATAATGATAATAAAAACTAATTATTAAAATATACATTTAATTTTGCAACAATTCATAAAGAGACATAGATATACGCATAATGATCATATATTAGCATACTTATATATTGTCGGTTCATCCACAATCATTATGTAGTGAAAGATAGAATCAAAGGAAATCGTTTTGTTAATTTTAGTTTGCGTTAAGTGCCTCCTTGACCACATTGCCATTTTTAAAAATAATTTATTTTGTACTCTTCTCTCATCGAAGTGATTAGCGAGAGTTTTAATTGGGTGGATATGTCTAAAACGGGTCATAAGATTTTTTATTTTTTTTATTAAGATGTATACAGTACCAAGAAAATGCATTATAACATAACTATGGTTTGTGTATAACTCCGATTTGTATATAGCATCACTATGGTTTGTATATATCTCTCATTATGTGAGAATGTGTTTCATTTCTCCTCCTTTTAGAATCTATAACATATATTTTTACAAAGACTCTAAGCTTAGGTTTTTCATAAATTCCATTATACAAAGAATTAGACAGAGAAGGTGATCAAAGATGTCAGTTTTTTTAATCACAATAAGTAAAGAAATACAATTTGTCCCTTGCATGCAGATTTGTTTTCTTTCGGATTTATCTAAAACTTCTCCATGCAATAAGATTAATCAATGTGTATTAATAGTTTTTTTTGTTACAGGAACATCATCATGATCATAATCATTATGCATTGGACGACATCTATTTCATTTCTCTATTTTCTCTTATGTATGCAGGTACATTATTTTATTTCCCTTCATATTTGTCTTCGATATATTCTCGCAGCTATGAGAGGGCTCTGGACTATGACACCTACAAGTAGTTTTATGTATGTTTTTAAGTTTTCCTTGACTCAAACTCTTAATCTCTCCATGGCTCACTTCCTCATCTTCTTATCTTAATCATTATTAAACTCTTGAATTGTTTCAAGATTTGGAATTCAAACCCTAAGCTCTAGTGCATTTTGGATTTTGTGAAGAGTTGTTGCTCTAAGAGGGCTCCCGGGAACCATCACTCTTCTCCTTGAAGACCAAGTTGGAGGCCCCTAGGCTACCAAGGACGATGACCAAAACTGGATCACTATTGAGCAGATTCAAGGAGCATTTATTTTAGCATCTTCAATGTGATGTAATGATAGGCAGTTTTTAGGGGATTTTTACCCTATGACCTTGGGTCTATGTCACAACAGAGCGTAATTGTACTTAAAAGACAAAACCTACCCTCCCACACACAAAATTAAAATAAAATAACTACTTTGAAGAGAGAATAGAAGACCTCACACCTTGTATCCAAACATTCGATGTAGTTCCTTGCTCTTGACCTTTGACTTGGTCCTGATCTCTTTCGACAACAACCTGCAAAAGGAGATCAAGTACATACTGCAATGAGGTAGTTATGAAATCAAGTTATACATGTAATGTGTAAATTCAAATATGTAAAGCAAGTTAACATATATAAATAGATTGAACAAAATTACACATATATGGAGGGAAAGATAACTCTTTTATTGAAACAATATAAGTAGGTAGTTACAACCTGACTCTACTCATCGACACTGCCTTGAAGCCAACCACCTGGGCTACTTCACTGGACCCTTCAAGCCTCAACTCAACAAAGTGGTTCTTCCTCGAATGACCCAGAAGGGATAGGAACACACCATACGATCATATATGAGAGAGGAAGGAATGTTGGAAAACATGTTTCCAAATCAGGTGATGCTACTCAAAGGTTCAGGGAATAGGGGAGCCTGCAAATCGTCAGCATAATCTTGCACCAAGGTTTTCTCCCCTCATCCATACCCCCATAGGTGCTTATATACCATCCTAAAGAGGTTGAGATGGTTATATTCCATTGTGTACAGGCCAAACCAAAAACCCCGCCCGAAAATGTGGAATATTTTTATTTTTTCAAAAAATTAAGGGTATACGTGGTTTGTACATTGGAAAATAGCGTATATACACAATTTACACATGGGTGAATAGCGTATGACAAAAAAAGTGTTGTTTTTTGGATGAATCTAATGAAGGAGAGTGGGATTTAGGTCTGCAAGCTAGGGAAAGGAATAGGCCATGTCACAAATGCAAATGCAGTGTGGCAATTTGTGTTATAACAACGGTGAGGCAGTTAGGAGGTGGTGAGGTGATGAGGTGATTAGGAGCTGATGAGGTAGTGGCAAGAAGGGAAAGTTTCCACGTTGATGTGAGCAGAGCATCGACTGTATTGAGCATCAGATTCATTTCAAAATATCTACCACTTATAAGCTTACAAACCATAGGTAGGAGAAAAATTATATTTTATTTTGTATTAAATCATTTTAAACTCTAACCAATACGAGAAATATTTGATCTTCCACCAAGGGTAATTAAGTCCCGTCAAAACATTTTAGCCAATAAAAATATAAATATATATAAATTCAAAAATATTTTTAATTTTTATAAAATTGGATTTAATACATATTTTTCCAAAACTTTGGACAAAAATTACAAAGTTAACGAAATTAATATGAGATCAAACTTGACCAATTATTATGGCCCCTACTTGGGAGGGACTAATAATAATAAATAGAGGTGTATCATGGCTAATGTACCCTATGTATGTTAGTGTGTGTAAAATAAGTTTTTTTGTTGAAGTAAATTCTAGAAACAAGCTTTGTAAAGTTATTCAATTTTTTATTGAAATTATCGTCACTCGTTGGGGAATGTGGATTTGGCACAAACTTCTTTGATGCTCGGTCAGAAAAAGTGGATATAACACCTATATTATGGGTTAAGTTTCCATTCTTACTTATGGAATTATGGTCACTAAAGGCTCTCAAGGCAATCAAGAATGCTATCAAGATCTTCTATGAAATTGATATGTCATGTAAGGAGATAGGATCACTTGCCATTACTCAAATTCTAGTTAGTGTGGATTGGTATAATCCTTAAGATTGACTATTGGGATAGAGTAGTTGAAAAAACCTTGAATATTCTAGGGTGTCTTTTTGATGTGGTAATTAGTGCCATACCTATGGGCATTTGATAATGGATTTCTAACTCCCATTTAGGAAAAAAGAGTGGGTTATGAAGACAATGGTTGTTGGGACCTTGAGGTTGCCTATTGTCACCAATTCATATGAGGATACCATCGACCTATATCCTTTGAGTTCAAGAATGAATACAATCTCAATCCAAGGGATAAATGTGGTGGATAGAGGTAAGGAATCAATTTATCAAAATCCCTCCCTTTTCTCTTCATATTTGGTAAATTATATGATGTTTGGATCATGGGCCAATGCAAAACTAGATTCAACAAATGTATAAGAAAAGGGGGATATATTGAGTAGATTATCTAGATATTCTGAATACTCTTCCATCCCATTGGGTGAATCTTCTAATTCATAGCATGGGGCTAGGGTTAATATCTCTATCCATGTCTCAAGAAATTCATATAGGGGGAATATGAAGGAAGGAGTTTCCCTTGAGTTTTCAAATCCAATTGGTCTTTTAAAATACAATCTTAGACCTATAAAGGGTGGGATATGTGGGTTTGAGGGAGTATTTAAGGGGGATTAGAGAAAAATTGCAAAAGAGATTTTAGAGGTTTAGGGAGAGGTTAGAAATCCCTTACTTCCATGGCTCAAAAAAGAGTTCTAAATGAGGCTCATTAGGGGAAATTTGATGTCTAAAATGGGCCTCCTAAGGAAAATAACAAAATAATAGTTAAAATAATAAATAAGAGATATGAATTTTCTAGGAAAAGAAAGAAAATTGTTTTTATTTTTCTCATAATTTCGACTTATCTCCTTATAGGTTTACTCAAATTTCTAGTGTGGGTACTTGGTGGATGCGAAATATAAGGAAAATAATAAAACACTAGTTAAAATAATAAAAATAAGAGATAAGAATTTTCAACGAAAAGAAAGAAAACTGGTTTTTTCTCATATTTTTTAATTATCTCCTTGTAGTTTTACTCAATCTTGAATGCTTATTAAGTAGTCAAAGCACCAACTAAATAACCAATAGCCAGGCCTCAAATTGTTCAAATTGGTTGGCGGGTGAGATAGAGAAAGACATGATTGGTGAGATAGAGAGAGATATTCGTGAGTTGTGTTCTTGACATGGTTGACCACTCCCTTATGTGAAGCGCTCCCTTGATCTTTGTTTTATGAAACACTTATTAAGGTTTGACCACTTCATATTGCAGATTTGATTGATCCATCCCCTTATTCTATGGATCTTGATCTCATTTAGAGGACCATTCACATGGATCTATGTTAGCATGTGATCTCATGCTTCCTTAATCTATGGATCTAGGGTCTAGCACCATATTTCATGGCTTTGATACCTAGGAGGACAAGTTTGTTGGAGATTTGGAGGAGACGCCCTAGTTGTTGATGCTAATTTTGGCATATGGTTAGCATTTGAGGAGGTTCATTCCCTCATTTTTGTGGGGCGCTCCATGGTTTGAGGAATTTTGGCATAGATCTTGATGATATTTGATTGAACGCTCTTTCAAGTGTAGGGATTTGTTGGATGCGGAATTAAATTTCGCATCCAACGAGTACCCACTATGCATAATTTTGAGAGACCCACAGTGAGATAAAATGGAGACACATGAAAAGAACGTGTTTCTGAGAGATTCACAGTGAGATATATTGGAGATACATGAAAATAACATGTTTATTTTTCAAGAAACAAGTTATTTTCATGTATCTCTAGTATATCTCACTATGGGTCTCTCAAAATTATGCATAGTGGATACTCGTTGGATGCGGTATTTAATTATGCATCCAACAAGTGCCTACACTTGAAATTTGAATAAACCTATAAGGATATAAGTCGAAAGTACAAGAAAAAAACACTTTTCTTTCTTTCCCTCCAAAATTATTTACCCTTATGGTTGACATCATCATCTTGAATCCTATTGGTTCTTATAAAGTTGATATTGATATTACATTTTTTGTTTTGAGGCCCATTTTTTACCTCAAAATTATCCTAATGAAGGCTATAAAATAGTTAACTATGGAAGGGATCATTAGAGCAAATGTTACCCCTATTAGGGATTCTTCATGATTTGTATGTCCTTTAACTATAGGGGCATAGCTATCCCATTGAAAAAATAGCATCTAAAAAGGGTGGTTGATGTTCACAAACTTGATATTATTCTTTTGCGGGAGACTATGTTGGAAGAGGGAAAATTATTTATGATTTCTAGGATGTTTGGGGGTTGGCATTTCTAATTTATTAATGCTAGAGATAGATTTGGGGGCCTTATCATTGGTTGGAATTGTCAAGCATTGACTTAATCTTATTGATGGTCGTTTGTGTCAGAATTAAGGGTGGATTTATATTCTCAAGATTTGGGCTTGGAGATCAAAGTGGTCAACACTTATAGGCCATACACTGAAAAGCTTGCTTTCCTGAACAACTTTTTTAGTAAGGCTTAGATGTTCGATGAATATACTATATTAGAATAATATTTGAATTTTTCATTAGGGACCTCAGAGATATGGATTCTTACAACTTAGGAGGACCTGCTTTCAATATTTTTTATTAAGAAAACTAGATGATGCTAGTGTGTTTGATATAGAGCCAATAAAAAACAAGCCCACCTAGAGGAATAAAACAGTTGACCCTGGTCAGATAGAAAGAATAATAAACAAATTTTTGATATCTAAGGATCTAATCACTAACTTTGTCAGACTAAGGAAGTAAGTTTTTTTTTTTTTGGTGGGGGGGTGGGGGGTGTTGGGTTCAAACAATTTTCCTATACTTCTTGAGTTTTTCTCTTTTGATAAAAAAAACCTCCTAGCTCCTTCAAATTTAACCCTAGGTGGTTAGATGACAAAGACTTTGCCAATCTTGTGAAATCACATTAGATTCATTTTGATGTGTCAACGCCAGAATTTGTAGTAATTAATTTTGCTTCCAATATTAATAGGGTGACACATATAGCTATTGGTTGGGCTCACTAGAAGAAAGAAAGAGATGAAAAGAACCTGGTAGAGATTGAGGGAAAAATAGATCATTTGTATAATTTTAAAGGTGGGGGTTACATAAGTGAGGACTCAAAAGTTGAAGTTCACTCTTTGCAGAATGTTAGATGGAAGTTATTAGTTGACATGGCATAAAACTGGAGACTAAAGAGTCGATCCCTATGGCTTGACAAAGGGGATGAAAATAAAATATTATTTAACCAATATGCTAACCACTAGAAAAATATCCACTATTTGGAAGATTGAAAAATGGTCTATGGATACTAACTTTAAAGAGATCTGTAAGGTAGGGATGGACCATTTCAAATCTTGTTTTAAAGTATATGATAGAGCCATAATTGTAGAATTTGTTAAAATGACCTCTCTCTTTCCCAAGTCTATAGAGGAAGAGGAAAACCACTCTTTGATGGAGGAGTTGCAATGCATATTTCACAAATTCCAAAAGGACAAAGTCCCAAACTAGATGGTTGGACAAATGAATTTTTCCCAAGGTTTTATGATTTGTTGGAGGAGGAGCTATTGATATTTATTGAGGAATCAAGATTATTTGAAAGAATGTTGGTTTCCTTTAATTGAACTTTTATTTCCCTCATTAGAAATCAAATAATCTAATGCCCTTAGGGGAATATAGGGCAATCTCTCTTTTCAATTGTGTTTACAAGATTATTGCCAAAATCATATCTAGGAGGGTAAAGATATTGTTATCAAAATTGATTTCTAGTGAACAATTTGGGTTTCTAAAGGGGAGACAAATACATGAAGCCATTGGAGTGGCACAAGAAATCCTTCATTCCATAAAAACAAAAACTCTAGTGCCATGGTTTTAAAGGTTGACCTCTTGAAGGCATCTGATAAGGTTAATTGGTTATATATCCCATTGATGCTTCTTCACCTAGAATTTTTTGTTCCATTTGTTAATGGGGTCATGAGTTGTTTGTCTTCTATGTCTTTTTCAGTGTTGATCAATGGTTTTACATCTCCCTTCTTTAGGCCAACAATATTTCCCTCTCTATCCTTATTGTTCATAATCGTAGTTGAAGGCCTAAATAGGGCTATCTTGGAGTCGAAGAGGACTGGTTCCTTTAATGATCTGGATCTCGGGGGATGAGATTTGAATGGCTTGAATTCTGAGAGAGGAGGAGCTTAAACGTGCCAATCTTGCATGAAAAGAAGCATGGACAAAAAAACATGCAAATGAAGTACTTGGGAGGTGAGGCTGAAAGATGAGTCTCACCTCTAAAACTAATTATTAACAAATCACTCAGAGCTAATTAACCTCACAATGAACAATAGAAAATATGAAAGAAGTCAAAGTGACTAACTTGATATTATGAGAAGGCTTGTTATGCCTTTATATAGCATTACAAAATGGTACATTGGACAAAGTCAAAAAGGGCTCATTAAATGAGTCTCTATAATTAGTATAATAGATCTAACTATCGAGCTAACTAAATAGTATAAAATAAAACCGGATATAATAATGGAAAGAGCTCATTAAATGAGTCTCTATTATTATAATAATAGATCGAACTACCCAACTAACTAAGTAGTGGAAAATAAAACCCAATTGAGAGGTGGGACTCTCTTTGACCCATATGGGAAAACTATTAGACCAATTAATTAACGAGGAAGTGGGCATCTCCTTGATCCACATGGACAATCTATTATCTTTATAGATTTAAGAGTTTTGCATCCGAATTTAGACCATATACCCCCTAAAATTCGGATCATTCCTCCCCCCTTAGAAAATAAGGGTCCCTGTCATTTCACTCATGCTAAAAAGAGAAACCTCATTATCATACCATTATGATTACAATGTGAAAATACCCAATGAAGAGAAGAGTTTTGTGTGGTTGACCCATAACCGTGGGTTTGTGGTTGACCCATAACCTAGTTGACAATGGCATTGTACATGGGTAGAAAAATAAAGAAATTCTAATAAAATCCCAAAATTTTAAAAAATAAATGGAAAAATCGTGACTTTGGGGGTTGTGAACATCCTTCTGCAAATCTATTCATAAATTCTGCTACCAGTGATGAAATCCAATTCTGTTGAAGAACCATTTGAGGTACTGAAGAGATATTTCCATAAGTATATGGAACTTGTTCTGAGGTGGCCCATGGAGTGAGAAAAACTAGGCCAAATTTGAAGGGCACACGACCACGTTGGTTACAAATATGTGTTGCTTCAAACAAATATATCTCATAAAACAGAGAACAAAATGAAATTTCATGAAATACCCATTTGATATCTTGAAGTGATATTTCCATCCATATGTGGAACTCCTTTAGTTTCTTGAGCAGAGAGAAAAATACCTTTGAAGATGGTGGTACGCATGGCCTCCTTGGGTCAAATACATGTTGAGATTCAATCGATGATATCTCTCAAGCCAGGAAGCAAAATGTGATTCCATGAATACCCATTTGAGATCTTGAAGAGATATTTCCAGCCAAATGTGGAACTCCTTCTATAGTTTCCTGATCAGGGAGAAAAATACCATTGAAGATGGTGGTATGCGCGGCCTCCTTGGGTCAAATACATGTTAAGATTCAATCGATTATATATCTCAAACTAGGAAGCCAAATGAGATTCCATGAAATACCCATTTGAGATATTGAAGAGATATTTCCAATGAGCTATGGTAGAGCCTCTGAAATGTTGTGTAGATGTCGCAAAACCTCTTTGAAATTGGTTGAGTGTAAAGGGCCACAAAGGATGCCAAGGGTTTGTAGAGCAGCATGGGTTGTTGTAAAGGTTGTGGAACCTCCGTGGGCAACATGGACACCCTGCAAATTTGTTGAAAATGTTGTAGACCAAAGGATGTAGTGGATCCATGTATAGATGTAGTGAATCCATGTATGGTTCTCCTTGTAATGGTGTATGAAGATCCAAGGATAAAAACAAAGCCCTGTAGTTCCTGTGGACCAACTGTGATACTTACAATGTATGGCCCGGAAAATGGATTCTGAGTACCAAAAGGAGTTTGGTGATTGCTGCAAATGTTTGAACCTGCAACATGCTTCAAACCCTTGTTCCGATGGAGAGCGTACCCACTCGGATACCACTGATTCAGATCTCAGGGGCTGAGATCTGAATGGCTTGAATGCCAAGAGAGGAGGAGCTTAGACATGCCAATCTTGCATGAAAAGAAGCATGGACAAAAAAACATGTAAATGAAGTACTTGGTAGGTGAGGCTCAAAGAGGAGCCTCACCTCTAAAACTAATTACTAGTAAATCACCCATAGCTAATTAATCTCACAATGAACAACAAAAAATATGAAAGAAGCCAAAATGAGTAACTTGATATTATGAGATGGCTTGCTAGGCCTTTATATAGCATTACAAAATAGTCCATTGGACAAAGTAAAAAAGAGTTCATTAAATGAGTCTCTATTATTAGTATAATAGATCTAACTACCCAGCTAACTAAGTAGTGGAAAATAAAACCCGATACAATAATGGAAATAGCTCATTAAACGAGTCTCTATTATTATAATAATAGATCTAACTACCTAGCTAACTAAGTAGTGGAAAATAAAACCCAATGGAGAGGTGGGACTCTCTTTGACCCATGTGGGCAACCTGTTAGCCCAATTAATTAATGAGGAGGTGGGCATCTCCTTGATCCACATGGACAATCTATTAGCTTTATAGCCTTATGATTTTTGCATCCGAATTTAGACCATATACCCCCTAAAATTCGGATAATTTAAAGATACAAAAATTGGAGAGGATTTTTATATTTCACACTTATTATTTGTAGATGACATCCACATATTTTGTGATTGGACAAGAAGGGATTTCTTGAAGCAAAACAAGATATTGGATCTTTATTATATTGCAATAGGTATGTTGGTAAATTTTGGTAAATCTTGTTTATCTTATCAAGGGATCCCTCATGAAAAAAAAAAAAATCTCTATTCTATTTCCATATAATCCTTAAATTTAGATGAAGGTTTGAAGTACTTGGGATTTATTCGAAAACCAAATGACTATGTGAAAAGGGACTAGAGGTGGATGATATCAAAAGTGGAAAGGAGAATTTAGTTGTGGTGTCAGAGATGATTGTCTAAAGGATGTAGATTGGTATTACTAAAATTTGTACTTGAAGCTAATATAGTTTACTAGATGTCTCTATCCTAGGTTCTTAAGGGTATCTTGGATGCAATAAGGAGGATAAGCTTTTGTTTTGTATGGTCAAGTTGTAGGGAAAATAAAGAGATGCCTTTGGTCAAATGGAAGTAGTTATCGATCCCAAAGGCTCTGTGAGGATCGGGCCTTAAAAATATCTTCCTTTTGTCTAAGGATCTAGCCACAAAATGTGTTTGGAGATTGATTCAAGGGAAGGGCTTATGGTGCAAGTTGGTAGCTCGTAAATACATTATGCCTAAAACTATAGAGGAATGGATTAGAAGGTAAGTTAATAATCTTCATGATGTCTGAGTAATGTGGAAGGATATTGTCATTGCTTTTCCCTTAATAGGTAATTGGTTAGTTTGGAAAATGGGGTCAAGGTGGGAAGCTAGATTTGAGGAGGATCCATGGGTTGGGTGTTGTGATGACTATATGTTACGTATTCACATGATTCATTCATTGAGGGAGAGGGAAATTTTCTGTTTCTATCAAATTTCTAATCCAATATTGACTTCCATTTGGAGCCAAGAATGTGAAACATGTGAAACATATACCCGATAAGTATGGAACGGGTTTTCAAATTTGACGTTAACGTAACGTTAACGTTAACGTTAACGTCTAATGCACGTGACGTTATGTTGTTGTATCTAAAATGCGGGTCTTTGTTGAAGTGAAGTTTGACTTTTTAGTTACTGACTTTTCAAATATAATTTATTGGCATGTGGATATTGACCACACTTTGGAAAATGAGATGAGATGTGATTGATATATGGAAATTTATATATTGAATAAATTGGAGTCGTTGAAGGTTAATCATAATATAATATGTATTGAATAATTGATTTTCATAAAAAGATAAAGATTTTTTTAGTTAAATTTTTTTAAAGGTAATAAAATCTATTATAATTTAATGATATTTTATTATTTACAAATAATTTTTAATTAATCAAAAACAATTTTAGGTTTTATTTCAAAATTAAAAGATAATTCCAATTTAATTAATATTTAAAAGAAAACCAATTTTCATTATAATCATTATCAAACATATTTTCAATAGAATCAAATACTTTATAATAACATCTAACTTTAATTTATACTTAAAATTAAATATTATCTTTAATTAAAATTTAAGATTAAAAATAAAATCTCATTATCATTTAACTAAATAAAAAAAAATCAAACTTTTCAATTAAAGAAATTAATTATAACACAAAAAGGTAAGTGGTGCTAAAGAGGTACACTTGGTACACACGTCAAGGGAAAATAAGTGGCACAAGGTTTCCCATAAATATTAAAATATTAAATAAATATTAAAAATTTAGGTAAGATTGAGACTCAACAACTATAGTTCAAAATAAAAATAAAATCAAAAGAGAAAAATAAAGTCAAAAGAGAAATAGGTTGGTATACGCATGACACACACAGCCTTTTTTTTAAGCTATAAAAGAGCAAAAAAACATGTGTTTAAGTAAAATAATAAAATAAAATAATGTTGAGTTATTTTATCATCATTGAAATATTGGAATGTGAAGAGTAGAGGATTATCACATTAAAGTTAGGTTATTCATTAAAATATTTACAATCTTATCATTAGGTTATTTATTAAAATATTTAAAATCTTATCATTAAAATATGGGAAAGTGAAATAAAGACGACGTGTTTTTATTGAAAGATTGGGAAATATAATTTTCCAAAATATTTTTATTGAAAGATTGGGAAATATAATTTTCCAAAATATTGATAGTGTTAAAAAATTATTACAATTAAATATAAAAAATATATATTATTATGTAAATAAAATATTAAAATAAATAAATAAATTATTTTTTAAATTAAAAAATAATAAATTTTTAAATTAAAATAATTTCAATTTAAAATTTAAGGAGAAAATGTGGTGTGATAAAGAGTTAGAGGAAAAAAGAAAATTAAGGTATTATAAAGATGTAATCAACCCTAATCTAGAAGATCAAAATTATCTATCTGTTTTGCCAAGTGTAAAGAAAAAAATAAGCATTG
>ML786772.1:892013-907210 GCA_009831015.1 Picea engelmannii | reverse complement strand
ATAGTATAAGAGTTACACCAATACACCACAATACACCATGCACAATATATGAGAAATAATCAATAGTTTTTGTTCAAGGGAAGTAATGACTTCCAAATGTAGCTACAGCTTCCAAATGTAAAGGGAGGGATAAACCTCCAAGATGAAGATACAATCATCCAATATCAAGATATATTTGAACTCTCTATCCTTGCCCCTTTCTTCCACCCAAGAATATATGAGAGATAATAAAACTTTACATTAAATCATCACCATCAACCAATCATCACACAGAACCTGATAATGCTTTCTGAGACTTCTTCAATTTCTACAATTATTTAATTCTTGGAGTACTATGATCCTATAGATAATTTTACTCAATGTATTCTCTGAAACTCCTCTAATTTTTACTCCTTGAATCCTCCCCAAAAATAGGTTATAGAAAGAATGGTAGACTTTATTCAATTCTGGTCTGTTCAGAAGACCCAAATTGTACAGCATGTCCCACGCTCAATATTTAACATATGATTCTGAAAATCGCACACAAGAAACTACGGTCCATAATGTTTCCAATGGAAGTGGTCCCACTGCATTTGGATTCTGTGTGAAAAAGTTATGACTTTTTTACCCAGAACACCTGTTTATTGACTAGTTTCAGGACTGGTCACAAACCCTATATTCCACAGAGTGTATCTCCATAATTATAGTGAATCAAGAGCTGAAATTTTTACCAGAGGTACCTTGATATGTCTTCTCAATCCCATAGCTATTTCACCATCTGAATAGTTCTAGAAAACAAGTTATAGCATAAATGGTAAGATGACCTGAAAATAACATACCTTAGAACACATCACCAAAAGACTTCATCCTCCCTTGAAATCCGGCCTTCTTTTACTTCTTCTTCCCTCTGAAATTAGACTTGTATCAAATGAATGTATAATGATATTTATTTATACCATTTATGTCACTTCCTTTTAACATTAGGGCCGACCTGACACTTTCGTATTTTGTAATTATTTTCTTTAATTATTTTCAAGGCCTACATGTACTTCCTTTTTCAATTCACTTTGTCATCTTCAAAAATTCATTTCTCTTCAACCATGAGTATGAAAATTTGCATATAACTTCTCATTGGATCAAGAAGATCAATCTTCTAATCATCAAATGTGACCAGATTGATTGTTGTATATAAATGAGACCGAAAATAACATGATGTATACTATCCATTCATGGATGTTGTATATGCATGTGCATTTTCCTTCATGTCCAAATACCTTTATCAATATTGCGGTCCAAAACCCATGACTAGGGTTGACATCAATGACAACAATCAATCTTCCAACAACGGTGTCCAAACTTTGTTGTTGTTTGATAATGCCCGAGAGGACCTAGAGAGGAATGATTGGCAGGTCTTTGTTGAAAAGTTCGAGGGTTTCAACCTGGAAGTTGCTCAACAATTCACACTTACATTCGATGGTTGCAGAGCCAAAATTGGGGACGTCCAGCTCGAGTTGAATGAGGATTTCCTTAGCTCAGCCACTGGTCTACCAACCGAGGGAAAAAAATGATTTAAAAATTCAAAGGTTGACGAAGTACCCTGGCCACTATTGTTTACCTCAAGGAAGATTAACAACTGCGACAAAGGTATGCCCGTTACAACTCTGAAATCTAGATGACACGATTTGTTGGCTATTATCAAGCAGTTTGTTACATGTGAGGGTAGATACGGTCTAGTTTTCCTATACCACCTACGACTGTTCATGAGTTTCATAGATTTTCCCTTAAATATGTCGTATTTTCTCCTTTGGAGTTTATATAAAATGGCTAAGTGCTTCAAAAGGGAGAAAGCCGACTCCAGCCTCTTCCACCACTGTTTAATTAAAATTATTATTGTTCATTAGTTGAAGTTGAATGGAAATTGTTGGGACGCATTTTTGTTAAGGAATGGTTTTTCCAGTCCTGAAATAGGACAAGTTGACAAATCCGTTGTTACAGAAACCCTTGTTGGGCCTGTCATTCCCCCTCCTTCACTCTTGCCCTCTGTTGAACCCTCGACCTACCTAAACAATACCCAACCCGACACCCTGCCTGATTCATGTCCAAAAGACGGTGGTAAGCCTGCTAAAAAGTCTGCAAGGAAAAAGGGTAAAGGTAACAGTGATATCAACTACAAGGGTAAAAAGGCCGCGCGCTGGGTTTCACGGTGTGCTCGTAACAAACCTAAATAAAACACAGACCAAAAACCAATTATGTTAAGTTAAGATTCCAATTCCGAAATCGAACGGTTTCTAACCGAAGAGTATCCATACTCACACGGACTTTGCTCAGTTAAGCCCTATGACTATGTGACGAACCTCCCACCATGTCTAAGAGACGACCCCAACTTCCCTGGGATTAAACTTGACAGAGAACCTACTGGTCAATTAATAATTTCCTCACCTATAAATACACAACATGTTCAACCACAGTGCAATGAATGTAAGTCGTGGCTCGACCAATATTATACAGACGTCCCTTTGCTCCAATCTCAGATCAAGTATTTGGAGGACCGAGTGAATGTGTTAACCAAAGATAATGATAGATTTCAAAATGTATCTCAATCTAATGATAAAATATAGAAGACTATAGGCTCTGTTGTCTTTAAAAATGTGGAGGCGGCCACTGCCATTGTCAATTGAAAAATAGCTTGATTAAAATCCCTGAATCCAAGGTATGGTATTTTAAAAGTAATTTTAGGATGATTTTGTTTTTGTTTTGAATTATCATACAATATTTGTTTACTCATATCGCATCTATTTCTGTTGATAAAACATGATTCTGTTTATAATAATAACTAGCTACAGAATCATGAGATTCTGTAGCTAGTTACTAAAATTCAAATTTGTTGATTTTACAACTAAAATGCAATTTGAAATCATATATTCTTGTGTGTTTTCAGGTACATACGAATTCTAAAGAAGATTGGATCGCTAGTGGCATCTCTGAATATGCTATTTCTTTACATGGTTTTAGATTAGGCTGTTGGTTTTGCATAGAAATGGGAATTTGGGAGATTGTATTCCCCACGATTTTTGGAACAAATTTGATATTTTCCACAGGGAATGTTTTAATCCCGTGGCCTTTATAAATGTATTATTTTGTAAACAAAGACCATCGTTGCCTGGGAGAATAAACCATGGATTAGTGATTAACAGACTTGAATGCAAGTGGATATTTGCACATCTTTAGCTTCGATATATCATATTTTTGTTCAAGTTTTGCTCATTTCGATTTGTAATCAAATTTTTACTACTTTAGATATCATAATTTGTTACAGGTTGATGTGGTGGGATTTATATGGTGTCCATGTTTTTATGTCTCTCATTTATATACAACAATCAATCTGGTCACATTTGATGATTAGAAGATTGATCTTCTTGATCCAATGAGAAGTTATATGCAAATTTGCATACTCAGATTTATCTTAATATGATCGTTTGTCAAATTATAAATTGTTGTTGCTCCATATCTTACTTGCTCTCTCATTAGCATTCAAAGCGTTATAGCTTTGTGTTTACGTGAAGCATTGGAAAATCTGGTGTGGGTTGGCCTCATCAAACAACGAACATAGATGCTATGCACAGGGCGAATAGGAGATAATAATTCAGGTCAGTTTACTAGTTTCATTCTGTTAGTTTAATTAATATAATAATTTCCTGCAGTTTAGATACACTGTATAGATTGTTATTTTTATTTTGCAACTAGATAGCCGCCATTTCATTTCCTGTTCATAAAAGTTATAAAAAATCAAAAAACACTAGCTTCGCTATCATAAGTCAATTCATATATGATTTTGCAAATTTCGATTAAAATTTGCATTTTGTGAATACTGTACATACAATAGAGATTTAATCATATCCATACACTATATATTAAATAAGTAGAACTATTATTTTATTAGTTAGTAAACTGTGAATATATCTTAGACTGTATATAGTTTGCAATAGCTATTTTCTTTTTTTATTTTAGTTAGTTTCTTTTGTTTTGTCTTTTCACTTTCATAGGACTTAGATCGGCTAACGGAGCCGCTAAACCCGTCGGAGTGGATTAATCCAAACGGCTTGGGTTATTTAGACAACCCCGAACCGGATTCACTCCTCCAGTTGATGAGTGATCAATTTCGCCCGTCAACAGATTCCTCTTTCCATTATTGTTCTCATCTTCTCTTATCATAGTAACTTCACACTACTGAGGGTATTTCACAGGGTTCGAGGGTAATACTTCTTCTCTTACTGTTTCTGGAGTAGGTGTTATTCTCTTCTGGATGGATAAGTTCTTTAAGATTTCTTGCGTTCTTTCAACTTCAATAGCCAGGTCTCTGGCCCTCAGTTGCTTTGACTTGTCCTCATGTTCTTTTATTAAGTGTGTTATTCTCTTAGCCATGAAATCCATTAATTCTTTCTTTTTATGTTCTATCGCTTCCTCTTCTTCTTTCCTTCATATCTGATCTCTCTCAATCCAAGTCCTTCCGAAGAAAAGTGCAAAAGGAGCGTTGTTCTCAACAAACTTAATGACCTCGAATTTTTCTTTTGTTGATGATCCATGAGCACTCATAGGTACATGAGTAAGTCTTCCACATAGGGTTATCATCTTTCCTTTAAACAATCTTATTCCTCCCAATGAAGGAATAATAGCAGCCTTTCCCAAAATTTCCCAAGTACTTTCTGGCATAATGTTTACTTGTGTTTCTACATCCAATACACAGTCTATGTCGAAGTCTCCTACTCTTGTTTCTATGCACTGCTTCTATTTTAACATCTCTGGTAAATTGATGTCTCTGTGATCATTCAATGTTTCTTTTTTCTGCAATAATATAGTCTCTGATTCTTTTTGGTGTTCTAGCATATCCTTAGTCTCTTGACCTTCTTCATGGTTTTCTTGTCTCATATTCATCTTTTCAACTTTAGCAATCATTCTAGGACAATCCAAAACTTCATGACCAATAGATTTACAGCAAAGACAAATAGGACCTGTACCAGGGAATTCCTTAGCAAGATGTCTCGATATTCTACAACTATAATAGAGAGTCAATCTCCTCTTTCTCTTAAACGATCCCCAACCTTTCCTGTACTGTGCATTGGGATCACAGTGATGGACTTGCAAAAAATTATTTCTAAGGTCCTGCATCCACTTGTTAGTCCAAAAATTCTTTCTATGCATAGGAATAACATATATTTCATTAACTTTATCAGATCTATTCATATCAAATATTCTTTCTTCTAGCTGTGCCCTAGTTTTCAGACTAGTGCAAAATCTATGAAACATACCCAGATCCATTCTTTCAAAACAATAATTTCCATTTATCTTACCTTTATCATAGCACAAAGGTTTAAAATATTACCTCTTTTCTTCAGATCCGATTCCCTTATTAGCACATAGCTTCACAAGTCAAGTAGAATGTTGCACACTACAACAATATATCTACACACAAAGCTTTCTCTTTTCTTCAGTTCCCAACAATCACAGTTTCAGGTCCCGACAATAGAACCATTTTTTGGCATAGGGGTATACCCAGGGTTCAATGCTTCAGCAATGCACCAACAAAACCCTAACTACCGGCCCTTTCGGCAACACCTGCAAAGAAGATGAAGTCTCACTCAAGGTAGAGGCAGGGAGGGTTGTAGGACTCAAGTGTCTACAACCTAGATGGGACACAGATATGTGATTACACCACTTTAACAAAGCACTTATCCAATAATATGCATTAGTCTTTAACCCTTATTCACATCGCAGATAAAAACCCTAATTACAGAACAACGCAATATTCATAAAGATCTAAATATATCCAGTCATTCAACACATATCATCAAAGTAGATCTAGTATTCATTCACATATAAGGCACTAAGCTACTACATCAGATGCATCTAACATACATAAATATTACATCACTAAGCATAAATCACATCAATAACATATCAGCCACATCGCACAAAGCAACCACAACATAGGATATACGTGGTTCACCCCCAACGTGGGGCTACGTGCACCAACTCTTCTTCTATTCTTATTAGTCTCTTTCAGTATTCTTACATACACAGAGCCACAAAGCCAACTCCGCATAGGATAGGATATCTAAGTGCACCTCGCCAGATCCTCCTTTCCTGAGTTAGGTCCAAGCACTAAGCCTCTACATAGTCTGTTCACAAATCCTTTTACAATCACTTGAACTTAGCTCTGCAAGTATTAACACACAATATGCATAAATCCGATTACAAATACTTGCACTAAGCCACACACATCCACTACTACCTCTTACATTTATTAGATCCCTATTTATATATTACAAAATAGGTCTAAGAATGGGTAAACTCATGGGACAACATCCCATACCCGTTACATAAACCCTAAACCCAAAAATCCCATAAAAGGGGGCAAGATCCCGTGATCTCCACTTCGCCTGGGTGCTCCGTCTTCGACCAGCCTGTTGAAGTCCCAAAAGTGATCAAACACGACCAAGGTTCTCCAAAACTTGGTTGAGGGCCAACAACAAGGCATTATCCATTTTACCTTGGGAAGATTAAAACCAATATGCAAGAGAAGAAATCTGTGATCGAGCCACAAAACATGATCATAGGAATTATACATGAGCTTCCAATAGGATGGGCGTCACTACAAGTTCCAAGGCCTCATGGAAGGTTCCCCCAATATTGTTAGTTCACAACAGATGGAAAAACTCCTCAAAAAAGGTAATTCTAACATTATTTACCAGTTCCATGCCATTTAAGCCAATAAGACTCCATTCCCAATTGTTCATCCAAACATACAACTTATCCTCTCCAAACACAACTTAGTTTTTGAAAACCCCCAAGGAATCCATCATTCACGTGGTCCCCATGATCATACGTGGTCCCCATGATCATTCCATCCCACTAGTCCCTTGTAGTCTTCCCCCTAATGTTCGCCCTTACCGCCACCCATTCGCTCAGAAAAAATGAGATCAAAAAAATTGTTCAAGAATTGCTAGCTACATGTGTCATTCATCCTAGTAACATCCTTTATTCCTCTCCAGTGGTTATGGTACTAAAAAAAAGGGTACTTGGTGCATGTGCCTTTATTTTCATCCTCTCAATAAAATTACCATTAAAGATAAATTTCCCTATCCCATCATTGGTGACCTTTTGGATGAACTAACAGGTGCTCAATTATTTATCAAACTTGAACTGCATTAAGACTATCACCATATTTGTATGAAGAAGGTTGATATTCCCAATATTGTCTTTCATACTCATGAAGGAAATTATGATTTCTTAGTCATTCCCTTTTTCCTGTGTAATGCACCCTCCACTTTCCAATGTCTCATGAATCAAATCTTTTGACTCTTTCTCCATCATTTTGTCCTTGTCTTCTTTGATGACATCCTCATTTATAGTAAAATATGGAAAGCTCATCTTGCTCATGTGGATTAGGTATTACACCTACTTTCTCAACATCCACTCTTTCCAAAAAGGTCCAAATGTGCCTTTGGAGCTTCTGAAGTAGAATATTTGGGCCATATTGTTGGTCAGGATGGTGTCTGAGTGGATCCCATGGAAATTAAAAATATGAAGGACTGGCCTTTCCCTAAGACTCTTAAAAGTTTGTGAGGCTTCCTTGGGTTAATCTGATGATGAAGTCCATTGAGATATATGCCCATATAGAAAGTGGGATAGGAAGAGGTTGTAGTGTGCCTTGAGTTTTAACAGTTTCTCTCTTGTTGGGTTCAAAAGTATCACATTCTTCCACAAAAGTGTGTATGTATTTCTTCATGTCTTCCCAGAAAAAGGAACAATTGATCTGTTCATAGGTTTTATGAAATCTTGGATGTCCTCTTGTCGACGAAGCATGGAGTTTAGAGAGCACTGTGGATTTGAATTTGGATTGTTTGGCTAAATATAGGAAACCTTTATAGTGAAGCTTCTCATTTTTCCAAGTGTAGCCTAGATATGCATTATTGTCTTGTTGCAGTTCTTGGATCGAGCTAGAAATTTTAGGATCTTGAAACCATTCATGGTGAACTGACTTCAACTAATAAACTACAATGAAGGAGAGTGAAAAGAGGGACCCTTCTTCTTCATATTTCCTAGAAATATCATTAGCTACCACATTCTCTTTTACCTTCTTGTAAATGATCTCATAATCAGAGCCGAACATTTTGTTCATCCACTTATGTTCCTCAGGGGATGAAACCCATCGTTCCAAGAAATTTTTTAGGTTTTGATAATCAATTTTAATTTGGAATCATTTCCTAAGCAAGTAAGGATGCTAGATAATCAATTCATGCCAAATAACCAACATTTCCTTTTCATATGTGTATTTTCCCAATTGTTTCTCATAAAATTGTTTACTAGTGAAAGCCAAGGGTCTGCCTTCTTGCATGCGAAACGAACCAATACCTTTCCGTGAGGCGTCACACTCCAAAAAAAAAGTCTTTGTGAAGTTGGGAAAAGCTAGTACTGGAGTTGTACACATAGCCCCTTTCAAATCTTGGAAATCTTGATAGGTGGATG
This sequence comes from Picea engelmannii, assembly GCA_009831015.1. Taxonomy (NCBI): domain Eukaryota; kingdom Viridiplantae; phylum Streptophyta; class Pinopsida; order Pinales; family Pinaceae; genus Picea; species Picea engelmannii. Next base: position 898,705 of record ML786772.1, on the reverse strand, counting down.
CACTCCAACTGAAAGCATTTTTCTTAAAGGGGGCAGTGAGTGGGGCTGCAAATTTTCCATAATTTTGGATGAAATTTCGATAGTATCTAATTAACCCAAGGAAGCCTCACAAAATTTTAAGAGGCTTGACCAGAATGTGCTAATAAATCGACTGTCCCGATTTGAGACAATGGTTTTTGGGATTCCAAAATGTACCCCGCTTGGTGGACGAGAGGCCCGACATGTAGTCTTGACCAGAATGTGCTAAGAAATAGACTATACCAATCTGAGACAATGGTTTTTGGGATTCCAAAATGTACCCAAATTCGTTCAAATAAGAGCTTGGCAGTGGCCTCTACTATGAGGTTCTTCTTGCAGGCAACCAAAATTGCCATCTTAGAAAAGCGATCAACAACCACAAAAACATAGTCATTTCCCTGCTTGGTGGACGGGAGGCTCGAATTGTAGTCCATTGAGATGGATTCCCATGGCCTGTCAGGAGTAGGAAGAGGGGTGTAGAAGCCCTATTTCTTAGTGGTCGGTTTGGAAATAACGCAGGGAGTGCAGGACTTGATATACTTGTTGACCTCCTGTCGATGTTTCAGCCAGTAGAAATGTTTTTGTAGCATCGCCACTGTCTTTTCGACTCCAAAGTGTCCTACCACCCGACTGTAGTGGGATTCCCAGATCAGATTCGCTAGCTCACTTGATGGAACATAGATATGCCCTAGACGACACAACAACCCATCCCGAATATGGAAATTATCGACAACTGTGTTTGCACCCAACATTTGGTAGGTGGTGGCAAAGTCTGGGTCTATCTCATAGAGTTGGGGCCATCTAGAGGTCTCATGGCCATAGGAGTCTAGCACCGTGGTGAGTTCTATGACTGGCGGTCTGCTGAGGCAATCAACGATGTGACTGGTGCTTCCTATTTTATACTTGATGTTGAGGTGGAATTGTTGCAAGTATGTGGACCACTTTTGATGGTGATCATTCTGCAATTTTCCTTGTGTCTGCATGAACTGCAGTGGTTTATGATCAGTGTGAATGATTGTCTCCTTCCCAAAAATGTAATGTGTCCACTGGTAGAAGGCTTGCACAATGGAGTACATTTCTTTGTCATAAGTAGGGTACTTATGAACAACATCTGATAGTGTCTCACTATGATAGGCCACAGGGTGGCCGTGATGAGTGAGAATGGCACCCATCGCATAGTTTGAAGCATCTGTCTCGATCTTAAAGGGATGTTGCAGGTCTGTTAGTGAAAGTACTGGGGCTGAGCACAAGTGCTACTTCAAATCCTCGAACACTTGTTTTTGGGACCGGCCCCACGCAAATTTTTCCTTACTACCACCCCTGGTTATTTGGCTGAGGGCCCATGCAATATGGGAGAATCCCAACATGAACCTGCGGTAGAAATTGGCAAGGCCCAAGAAGCTTCGAAGCTCAGTGAGTGTGGTTAGGGATGGCCAGTAATGGATGACTTGGATCTTGTCTGGATCCACATGTACACCATGCTAATCAATTATGTATCCTAGATAATGGACCCTGTCCATGCCGAAGGAGCATTTTTCCAAGTTGGCATATAGCTTGTGTTGTTGCAGGGTGTGCAGAACCTACTAAATATGCTCCAAGTGTTCGGCCCAAGTCTTGTTGTAAATGAGAATGTCATCTAGATACACCACTACAAAAGTATTGGTGAATGGTTGCAGGATATCGTCCATCATCCTCATGAAAGTGGCTAGAGAATTTGTCAAACCAAAGGGCATGACCAACCATTCAAAAAGGCCTTCCTTTGACTTGAATGTAGTTTTCCATACATCTGTCTGTTCTATCGGGACATGGTGGTAGCCAAACTTCAGATCAATCTTACTGAAGTATTTGGCCCTCGTGATTTGATCAAGGAGGTCGTCGATTCGGGGAATCGGGTACCGTTTTATGAATGTGATTTTATTTAGAGCCCAATAATCAATGCAGAGTCACCAGGTTCCATCTTTCTTCTGTACCAGCATGATTGAGCTCCTACGAGGTGATGAGCTGGGACAGATGTGCCCCTTGTGGAGCAGTTCTTGGATCTGTCACTTGATATCCTCATTCTCTAACAGAGAGAAGCAATAGACTGGCCCATTTGGAAATGGTGCGTCAGGGGTTAGATTGATGGGGTGTTTGACCTGGCAGTGAAGAGGTACCCCGGTAGGTGAGGAGAAGATATATGATTATTCTTCCATGACCTTATCTACTTGCATCTGTTGTGTGGAGATGTCGGCTGGAGAGACTTTGGATGTGATTGTGATATTTCGCTTATTCTAAGAGAAAATCACAAAGAAGACAAAATTCCTTGTCTGAGAGATGAACTTCTTACATTTCTTAGCAGAGATCAAGGAAATAGCACTAGGTGGGACTGCCTCAGGTATCCTGTACAATTTATTGTTCAAAGTAATAATAAAACTACGAGGCCTAGACTCATATACAACATGACGTTTCCATAAATAATGTTGGCACAAAAGAAAATCACAAACTTTGAGAGGAGCAACATCACACAATACCTTGTCCTTGAAAGGCTTGATGTCGTATGAAAGTCGACACTGTTGGATGACGTGGAGATTGCTTCCTTGGTGGAGCCATCCAATGGTGTAGGGTTGTGGGTGCAGTTTTGTCGGCATGGCCATCCACTTGACAATATCTGTTAAGATGAGGTTCTTCTAGCTACTGCTATCAATGATTAAGTGAAGTAGGGTGCCTTTTACCCATATCTGTGAACGGAAGAGGCGTTCTCCTTCTTCTGGCTCATCTGGTTCACCAAGCTGGAGCTTGGTGGTAGCAACGATGACATTGGGTTCTGCATCAATGATCCATCTTCCCTTTTTTGGTTCTGGATCAGAGTCTAAACCCGCATCTAATTCATAGGCTTTCACTTCAGTGACCAGCGACTATGTTGAGCGACAGTCAACAATGTTATGCCAAGGGCTCTTATGGAAATCACACCACTTCCCGGTATCTTTATTTGTGTTTCTGGTGTCCTTCTTTGCTTGCGGCTTGGACTAGTTTTCCTAATACTGTCCATGTTTTCTCTGTCCTTTGTTCTGTGGATTGGGGCTGCCATTTCCTGGATTTTGTTGTGTGGGGTTCCCAACCCCAAATTTCCGCGTCTTTTGTTTGAGCTTCTGCTCGATTTTGACGGCATATCAGTAGGCCATGCCCAAGGATGAGATGTCCAAAAATTCCATTTTGGTCTGGATGTATCTATGCAAAGAAATGCGATACTTAAGCACCAGATGTCACTATGAATATTTGATACCCATCTTGGTGCGCAATGTATGAAAGATATTTATGAAATCTAGCACTGCTTGGTCTCTTTATTGTTGTAGTGTGGTCCATTTGGTATACAAGTCGTCATAACTTTTGACAGGGTAGTATTGTTCCTTAATAGAATCCTCGAATGATTCCTAGGTGGTCGTGACAATAAATAATGAGGGTTCCTCTATTTCCTTTTGCTCACAGAAAGTTTCCCACCAATCTTGGACATGGGGAACGACTTTGAGGAGCGCAAAAGTAATCTTTTCTCTATTCGAAAAGTTATGGACAGAAAAATACCCTTCTAGTAGATTCAACCACTTGTCTACAACATATGCATATATCTAACCTTCAAATATAGGAATATCAAAGTTTATTTGTACCTTGATGTGGGCGGTGCCTTTGCTCGAAGAAGATGCATCGCCTGTTGGTAGTCGCCGAAGGATTTACGCAAAACTATCCATCATCTCGTTCCTTTGTTGAATGAGGGATTCCTCAATCAACAATCTGAAAGGATCTCTTGTCCCATCATATTTATTTTCTCGTACCATGAGAGGTTTCTTGGGCGTGTGAGAGCTTTTGTCCTTAATATAAACAAGCTCGAGACCCAACTCTTTGTACTCCGACCTCGTTCGGGACATGCATTAAGACGACAAGGAGCAGACCACTCTGATACCATTGATCCGTATTTTATGAGAATAAAGAAATGACTACATATTATTAATAGGTGCTTAACACAAAATAACAGAGATACAATAAAACTAGTTTTCTATTCAATAAGGAAATAAGCTGAAACTGTAAAATGCAGTGCAAACAAGCATGTTGGAATGGTGGCGGCTTATCTCTGAGAAGAGATGTGACTGATGCACTCATTTGTAAGAAGAACATTACAATGAGGCTCTAAAGGATTTTTTACAATAAATAGGAATTCAAAAAACCCTAGATATCCAAAAACCTAACCCTAGGAGATGAAGTGCCAAAAGTCATGTAGGCCCCGTCTGGGTAAGTTAGTACATCAACTTCCCGGGGTCGTAACTTTTGCATACGATATTTGTTTTAGGCGTATGATATCCTTTTGGAAAGGTATCATCGAGGAGATTCATTGTTGGGGCTCAATCATTCCTTCATCTATCATTGATAATATCTATCCCGAAAAACCTTCATTTAGGCCCTCAAAATGGCTCTAGAAGTTAAAACTGCTAAAAATAGTAAATTGCCAAAATTGCGAGAAAACTGTTTTGAGCTAGTTGGAAAAGGTGGGTGGCCATCGATATCCACCTAGATCAATTATTAATCATGTTTTTGGTTGATTGAATTTCCAAATATGCTCATTTATGTGCCCTCGAACACCCATTTAAAGCTTCCATAGTGGCTCAAGTTTTATGGAAAATATCTTCCAACTACATGGAATGACACAATCTATTGTCTTAGACCATGATCCGACTTTCACAAGTAACTTCTAGAAATAATTTTTCAAGATCCAGGTCACCCAATTGCATCTCAACATTGCCTATCATTCCTAGACTGATGGTCAAACTGAATTTGTCAACAAGTGCTTGGAAGCCTATTTGTGGTACTTCATGTCAGAAGGTCAATCTTAATGGGTATAGTGGTTACCTCCTGCTAAGTGGTGGTACAATACAACTTACCATGGTGCTACTCACATGACTCCATTTGAGGTGGTCTATGGTAAAAACAATCCTCTATATTATCTTACTTGTTCGGTGTCTCCAAGGTTCAAGAGGTAGACAAATCCCTTATAGTTCAAGCTGAAATTCTATGCACTCTCAAAGAGAATTTGTTCGTGGATCATAATCGAATGAATAAATAAGATGATAAGTGTCATTCTGAATGAAATTTTGTTGAATCTAATCAGGTGTTTCTTCATCTACAACCATACTGTTAGCACCAAAAGTCACTCATGGATTGCAGCATGAGTAAGCCCGATACCCATCAGTGTTTTATGTCAGAGGTTGGATTTATAAAAGGTGACCGAATGGAAGTAAACTCGGAACCATATCATTTTAACTCAAAATCCTGGACCAAGAAAATCATGAGCAGGTGAGGTCTCAATCTAACTTCTGTTAGTAAGTGTAGTAAAGGGTGAGTAAGTTAACAAGCAATAAGAAAAGATCCAAGTACAAGATCTTCCTGAACCAGGGCTTCAGACACCAGGATGTGACTCAAGAAAGTCACAACTATAACAACGAGGTGATCAAACCTTCATGACAATGCTAAAATAATAGCTCGACTGCATCCTCCATACTCGAGCTACTTGATGTGGAAAGAAGAAAGATAACATGAAATCCTGTCAAAACTAGTTGTTATGCCACTGTGATCAAACCTCCATCACAACAGCAAAACTACTCCCAACTGGATCATCCATGTCCGGGTGTTCTAACACATGAGTTACAGAGAAATGAAAGAAGTTGATTGTCATTAAACAAGAAGTCTCACATACATAAGCATAACTAGGGAAACAAGTGCTTCATTAAAACATTACAATAGGGAGCTTAGCTCTACCATCGATAGCAACAAAAATGGAAAAAATGTCTCTAAATACTAGGAGCTAGCTCAACCATCAAAGGCACGATCGTATCATGATTTAAATGCTTCACGCAGGCGCGTTTCCCTATCAGGATGTGCATGTAAATGTCGGTCAGACTGCCCATGCAGTCAGCTGTCAGACGCAAACTTTGTCAGGATGGACTGACAGTCACCTCCTACGCTTTGTCTCTTTCTGAACTTCTATTTATGGAAGGAGACGAAGTTCAACCACTGTCAATCACCTTAATAACTACTTTCTCAGGATTTGGTAAGGCCCGGTCAATTCTATGCTTGGACAACATGGTGGCCTTTCTTTGGACACTGTTGTTTCGTTGGACTACTACGAGGGGTCCCAACCTGCAAACGTGGACGAGGATCAGATGGGGAGAGTGATGGTGCCGAAAATGCGAAGATGAGACAAGGCGTGATAAGGTGGAAGCACCAGGTGACAGAGAGGTGGGGCTATGACACCGGATGATAAATTCCACGGGGATATGGATAGGACATAGGTGGAAGTGGCATGGAGCACGAGGGTACAGGTGTCAGGACATAAGAGGGGTGAAGGAAAATGGGACATGACACCTGGAACATGGAGGACAGGTGTGCAGTGGTGAAGGGTAGAAGGGAAGTGGGAGACATGACAAGGGAATAGGGGAGGCAGAGTGGGGGACACTTGTCACAAGGGGCAGAAGGCGGTAAGCGGTTCAGGGGGACCCACATGGAGCTGCCCATATTGGACAGCCCCCCCTTCATTAAAGGTAGAATGGAAAGGGGGGTCCGTAATTGGACCTCAGACGCAGATCTAGGTGCTTTAATCCTAGCCATTCAAATCTGCGCGACACCATGTCGGACCCCCCCCCCCCCCCCCC
>ML786772.1:862812-872974 GCA_009831015.1 Picea engelmannii | reverse complement strand
ATTAGCATTTTGGGGATTTCTATAAATTGGTTTTCGTTCTAATTCCAACCTTTCCATCCTAGCCGAAAGTGTTTTCATCGTCTTAGTTACTTCATCGATCTGAGGGGAAAGGGCAGAAGAACCAGATGTGGAGGATTCAGATCTCCTCTTGGGTATGTCTCTATCAGCTTTGTCTCTGATTTGATCCATAACTAATATATTCAAATCAAATTCCACAGCTGCATCCTGCATGTGAGCCAGGGAAGTTGGTCATCTTTCCCTCAACAAGAGGTAGAAATCAAGGTCGAAAGCTTTGGAATAAGTAATTTTGGCTGAAGATTTTAAGGGCTTTATATCAACAGGGATCTTATTATACATCTTATTGAACCTCTTGGAGAATTCAGAGACAAAATATCCTTCCTTTCTCTTCAAAGACCCAAACTCTATCATGTAATACATGAAGTCTTTCTTATCTCCCCACTGTCTCAAGAAGGCATTATCCAAAGCCTCTATCCCATTGATAGATCCATGAGGCAAGGCCCTAAACCATTTCCTAGCCTCACCTTCAAGGCTATGAACAAAAATCCTCATCCATACGTCTGCATCCATGATGACATGATGATCCGTAAAACTGTAAAAGGCTTCAAGGTGTTCTTTTGCAGTTATATCTCCTTCGCCTATAAACTTGGGCAGCTTCTTGAGGTAGCCATATGCTAGAAGGGCGTTTAGAGGCTGAGGCAACACAAGGGGAGTATACCTAGCAACTATTATGGCCTCCTTCCTGGTCATGGGGGGATTTTCTCCTGCCATAGGAATGTTTGGTGGAGAAGAACTAGGAAGGGGAAGGAGTTCAAACATGGGATACTGGAACTGAGCTTCCAGGTGGAAAGGGAAATAGTGGAGGATTCAGAGAAAAAGCTACAAGGATAGAGTCAACGAAGGCTTCTCTTTCTGCAGTGGTAGTAGTAATAGGAAGAGGGGTGGTAAAACCTAGGGTAGGAAAATATTCTGAGGTGTTATTTCTGAACCAGGGTACAACCTCGGGAGAAAGGGGAGTGACAAGGCTTTCTCCCTCCAACCCAAGACCAGGAGGATAAAACTCAGTAGGAACACTCCCAAACTTCAGACTTCGGGAAACTCCAACAGAAGGAAATAAAATAGAATGAGATGCAGGGGTTGGAGTTCCTATGGAACAATACAAATCATCAGAAATACTTGGTTTAGTAGTATAAGTACCTCCTCCAAAGGCCTTTCCATTTCTGATGATCTTCTCTGGGTTGGTTTCAAGTGTCGCTAAATGAAATTGTGGAGTAGACCTTGTATGCCTTCCTCTAGAAGCCACGGTTGAAATAGCAGAATTTCTTGTGGGTTCGCATCAATGAAGTCACTACATTGGAGTCGTCAAGTGCATAGTAGAAATCTTGGAAGGCTCTGATGCTTGATGCACCTTCAAAATCAGAGGCTCAATGTCATTCAATCCTGGGGAAAATATTCAACTTCGTCCCCGACAGCGGCGCCATAAATGTTACTACCAGAAGTCACTCCTGGATTGCAGCAGGAGTATTCTTGATACCCATCAGTGTTTTATGTCACAGGTTGGTTTTAGAAAAGGTGACCGAATGGAAGTAAACTCAGAACCATATCATTTTAAATCAGAATCCTGGACCAAGAAAAGCATGAGCAGGTGAGGTCTCAATATAACTTCAGTCAGTAAGTGTAGTAAAGGGTGAGTAAGTGAACAAGAAATAAGAAAATCTCCGAGTACAAGATCATCCTAAACCAAGGCTTCAAACACCAGGATGTGACTCAAGAAAGTCACATATATAACAACGAGTTGATCAAACCTTCATCACAACATTAAAATAACATCTCGACTGCATCCTCCATGCCTGAGCTACTTGGTGTAGAAAGAAGAAAGATAAAATGAAAGCCTATCAAAACTAGTTGTTATGCACTGTGATCAAACCGCCATCACAACAACAAAACTACTCCCGACTAGATCATCCATGTCCAGGGGTTCTAACACATGATTTATAGAGAAATGAAAGAAGTTGGTTGTCATTAAACAAGAAGTCTCACATACATACACATAACCAAGGAAACTAGTGCTTCATTAAACCTTTACAATAGGGAGCTTAGCTCTACCATCGATAGCAACAAAAACGGAAAAAATGCCTCTAAATCTAGGATCTATCTCAACCGTCGAAGGCTCGATTGCATCATGAGTTCAATTCTTTGCGCAGGTGAGTTTCCCTGTCAGGCTGTGCATGTAGACATTGGTCAGATTGCCCATGCAGTCAGTTGTCAGACGCAATCTTTGCCAGGCTGGACTGACAGTCACCTCCTGCACTTTGTCTCTTTCTGACCTTCTATTTATGGAAGGAGACGATGTTCAACCACTTTCAACCACATTAATAACTTCTTTCTCAGTATTTGGTAAGGCCCGGTCAATTCTGTGATTGGACAACGTGGTGGCCTTTCCTTGGCCGCTACTACTTCGCTGGACTACTACGAGGGGGCCCGGCCTGCAAACGTGGATGAGGATCTGACGGGGAGAGCGATGGCGTCGACAATGCGAAGATGAGACGAGGGGTGTTGAGGTGGAAGCACCAGGTGGAAAATAAGTGGGGCTATGACACTGGATGAGAAGTGCCACGGGGATATAGATAGGACACAGGTGGAAGTGGCATGGAGCACGGGGGTACAAGTTTTGGGAGATAAGAGGGGTGAAGGAAAAGGGGACATGACACCTGGAGCGTGGAGGAAAGGTGTGCGATGGTGGAGGGTAGAAGGGAAGTGGGAGATGTGATAAGGGAATAGGGGAGGCTGAGTGGGGGACACTTTGCACAAGGGGGTGAAGGTGGTAAGCGGCTCAAGGGGACCCACACGGAGCTACCCATATCGGACCCCCCCCCTTCATTAAAGGAATAATGGCAAGGGGGGTCCAAAATTGGGCCTGAGCTGCAGATCTAGGTGTTTTAATCCCAGTCGTTCAGACCTACGCGACACAATATCGGACCCCCCCCATTAAAGGCAGAATGACAAGGGGGTCCCGGAATTGGACCTCATCCGTAGATCTGGGCGCGTGAAATTTAAATCAAATGCACCCGCTCATAAAACTTATGACAAGTGGGTTTTCAACCCACTTTTGTCATTTTTTCACCAAAAGGGGGACATTTGTTAGGAAAACACCCCCCTTACAACACCAGGTGATAACACATACAATCAAACTTCCTTCAAAGTATACCATTGTCAAAATATTGCTCCAAAGTTTTATGGCCCCTATACAATCATCAAATGCATTGGGCAAACGACTTACAAATTATCCCTTCCCAGTCACTCTAAGCTACATCCTATTTTTCATGTCTCCTGCTTAAAGAAGGTGATTGGATCCAAGTGCCATATTCAAACTAATCTCCCCAATTTGGATGAAGAGGAACCTTCCATTTGGTTGTAGCCACAAGCCATCCTAGCCCAACATGAGTGTCGTCTTTGTCAGCATGTCATTCAAGAATTTTTAATACAGTGGAATGATACACAACATGAGGATGGAACATGGGAGCCAATCACCATTTTTGAACAATTCACACATATCAAGCCTTGACGACAAGGATGTTCTTTAAGGGGTGTTGATCGTTTTTCTGTCAAGGGAAAATGACCAAGATTTGAGATAAAAGCTTTTAGGGAATAAGAAAGACTCCTCATTTTTATAGAGGTGGTTCTCCTTTCTTAATATATTGGAAGATTCTTTGTATGGTTGTATATGAATGTAATGAGTGAATGCTAAAGAGAAAACACCCAAATAAATTCCAATAAATCTCTCACTTAGCAGATTTATTCATTAAGCACATAATCTTATTCATGTAAATAAAAGTGAATAAATATAACTGAAAGAGATTTGTATAGAGCTTTCTTTCGACATATATTTTTCCTTCCTTTTAAAATGTTGTGAATCCAATATCAACTATGAATTTGTGAGACGAAAGGAAAAATAAAATGGGAAGGTCACCAAAGAACTTTACATGATTGCTTCATTACAACTCAAAAACGATTTTGATGGACAATACATTTGAAATCTCATGCTTTAGACTCAAAGTCAGAAAAAACACTAATATAATTCCCTGAAATAGTTTTTGTTGGAGAAATTAATAATAATATCCCAAATGAAATAAGCTTAAAAATGTCTAAAACGAGAGGTTTGAAACAACCTCAACAAGATTTCAATGACAATTACATAAACTTAAAATAGACTGCATCTACTTTTTACAAGTAGGGATTTTTCTCGTCTCGACCTAAAATGTCATGGAGAATGTATAGAAGAATATTGAAAGAGTTGAGCATAAAGTAATATGAAGGAGAATGTCAAGAATACTGATTCAAAAATATTTTTAAAGGCAGAACTTGCTTCCAACAAAAAGGTCCCTATGGAAAACTCTCTAAGAGTCGACTCCCAACCTCTTGAATCTGCCTCCTTTTCCCTTTTGTAATTTCTTCTTCATCTTCTTGAAATTGCTTTTCAGCTATGGTTATGGTTTTATTTTCCCTCTTTGTGAGCTTATATATGTGTGCCATCAATTGGGACCCACTTTAGAAGCTCATGAATTTCTTTAAATAAATTAATTTCCGAAAATAATTTGTTTTTAAACCTGAAAATAGTATCGACTGTCATTTATTTTTTAGGACCTGAAAACTGATATTTCAGCCATTGAAACCACTTCCAATATTTTCTTCATCTCGTTACCTTTATTATGAGCTCTCTTTTTCTCAAATAATATGTTGGGATCATAAGTTATGAGCTCCATAAGATGGTGACTCAACCACTACTGATCTATCCTTGTGAGATATGGGCCTTTCTTTATCCCACATGCATTGTGGGAGGGTTCTCATGACTTCTTTATAAAGAAATTTCATCTCCATGTTATTTGAGAATGAATTAGAGAAATCTATAGGATTCCATGTAGATTTTGTACAAAGTATCTTTTGACCACCACATCATCACCCAACCATCATGCCAGACCACTTGCCCAATCATCTATGTGTCCAATAATTATCATCCAAGTGTCAACCCAGCGGTAGGTCCACTTCATTGCCACATGTCCACATATCATAGTTCCACCTCACTGCCACATGTCCCAATATGTTAGGTCCACGTCACTACCATGTGTCTCAATATGGTAGGTCCACCAAAAAGGGGAAGAAACTTAGGATAATAAATAATATTAAAAAAATAAATGAAGTATTTTTGGAGTTACAGGAATGCAAAGGTAAAGGGAAAAAGTAAGAAAACGAAAATCGAAAGGAAATATGAAGTAAAGGAAAAATGTAAGAAAATGGAAATGGAAATGAAACATGAAATATGGAAAATAGAAAAAGGAAATAGAAATATGTAAAAGTAAAATGGAAAAGGAAAAAGGAAAATAGATATGGAAAATGGAAAATGAAAATTGAAATATGAATATGAAAATGGAAATGGTTAAATGTGGAAATAGTTAAATATGGAAATGGTGTGGAGGATTGGAAAAATGCCTAGATTGGAAAAATGTCTATGGAGAGTAGTGAGGAAGCCGAGTAGATTGGAAAGAATGAAAAATGACTAAGTATGGGGCAACAAAATGTGGGAGAAAAATGGCATATCTTGGGCATGTGAACTTTGTTTTCAATTCTGTAAAGTGTTGAACGAAGTTGAGATATAGGGATATTTAGTGAGAATCTCGGCATAATTATTTTCCTTATTTTTAATATCATTTCCTTTCCTTCTCTTTTGTTTCAAATAAAAACTATCCCTATTATACTTTCATGATGAATAACTGGAAAATTGAAGCTGATTGGAAACTTGTTGGATCTTCATGATCAATAGTTGAAGATTATTTGGAACTTTCCAAGATTGAAAAAATAATAATTAGTCGCTATTTGATGGGTGAAAACACATCAACAAGGGGGAGGGAATGTTAGGTTCCTAATCTCCCTAACCCCTCAGGGATATCAAATACTATGTATTTCTATGTAATAAATACCATCATTAGTAAATAAGGCCTATGTAATAACATGAACACAACTTTTGTAGGAAGAATTACTAGAAGGTTCCACCTCTAGAAAGTTCCTCCTATAGAATGTTCTTAAGAATATATTAGTATATATAGAGGTAGAAATCATTGTAAAAGGTTGTCTTTGTGAAATCATTTGTATGCGAGCTCTTCTCTATTGGAAGTTTCGCCCTTGAAGAGGCAAGCGAACAGTGCTTTCCAAAAGTAATAAAGGTATCATATTTTGGTTCATATTGTTATTTTGATCATTGTTCTATTTCCTTTTGCTAAATACTTTGATAATATATGTGCTCTAGTTCTGCATATTAATATTGGGTACCATACAAAGCATAAACAAACTAATAACTTGAAGAGTCACTACTTGCTACCAGCTGATAAGGTTTTCAATTCTCTCGAACTAGATTCCAGAAGTCCTTCACTTATGACAAAGATGGGTTATACTTTAAATGGGCCCTAGGAATCCCTCCCAAATGGTCTAATTCAAAAAAAAAATGGAAGTGATCAGAACATCGAATCTTGCCTACTAAGGAATGGTAGAATCCAATATCTTGAAGTGAAGAATGATGGAAAATAAAATGATCAAGTCTCTTGAGGACCGCTTTGGTGCCACTGCAATTATTACCCCATGCCAGATTGAGTTGAACAGGTTTGACATCAACCAAGCTAGCATCTTCCAACTTGTTAGTAAAATAGTGTGCCAATTTGTCTTCACAGGTGGATACCCCCCAAATTTCCTCCCAACTTAGTGTAAAATCTAGGTCCCCTCCTAGTATTAGAGTGTTAGAGTGAAGAACACTAAGAGAAAAAAAGTGGTTCCAATAGGCCTCCCTACCATCGTAGGGACCATAGATATCGAGCAATGTTATTGACTGATCCAACTCTTTTCAAGAAATCTTAGTGTAGAAACCTAAAGGAACATAAAAACAAATGATGATAGTACAATTTGATGAAATATCAATTATGATCCCTCCTAAAGATCCAATGGAATCCAACCTAATGATCTCCCAACCTGAGAACAATTTGACTAATTTGGCAATAATGGGGTCACAATGCCCAAAAGTTTCCAAAATAAGAACAATGTTTGGCCAATCCTGCATAGAAAACCTCTTCAAGGAGAGTTTTTTGGCCCTCCCCTCCAAGCCCCTCATGTTAAAAAACATTATTTTCATGGGAAGGGCTCCTTTGGGGATGATCCCGCTCTAAGGACCCCAAAAATGAGTTGTTGATGACCCTGGGAAACTTCACGAAAGGATTCTCCTACACTTTCTTAAACACATATTTTTGCTCCACCTTAGAAGGAATTGATTCCTTGAAAAATTCAAAACCTAGACCCCCTGAGGGGTCCAAACCTTGAGTAGAATGTTGAGAATGTCGAAGACAAGGGTCTCATCTGGATGAAACAAAGAAACAACTTAAGGAGAAAACTTGATGTGAAACAATAGATTTATGAGAAGTATGTTCATAGTCCCTTGAAATAAAATAAACAAATGATCCATCATCTCGATGCATATGAGAACAATTTTTTGAAACCATCCTCAAAGAGATGCAGGGCCCTGACCCATTTCCCAAAACAAGTGGACTATGTCTCGAGAGATGGGAAGAAGAAACCAAATTGGGGTTTTGAGACAAAAGATTCTTACTTGAGTTCTGAAGATAATTCATACTTTAGGACCAAAAATCTTCAATCCTACTCCATTGTGAAGGTAATAACTCTAGATCATCCCCGAACAGGTCCCTCAGAGTCCGAGACTTCAACTTGCTAGGAATTGAGTTACCCAAATGGATAGCAATATCCCCTACTAAAATATCAAATTGAGTCTCCTTCCTTTTTTCAGTGTAAGGTTTTGTATCGAGAGTCTTTTCTTATTTAGTAGAGAGTAAGGAAGAGGGAATCATGGAAACCATAACCTCGATAGAAGAATAGGGGTTTATAGGGATATCCCCAACATCCAACTTAGGATTCCCTTGAATTTGTTTAGAGAACTTTCGATCACAATCTGCCAAAATATGGCCCACCTGGTGATAATGTGAACAACAGAATGGGACATTTAAGTAATCCAAATGTAATTCCCCCCAACCCAACCGAGGGGCATTATGATGCAAAATACTCATAAAATGAAATTTTACAACTAGCCAAATTAATTATTTTACAGCTAACTGATTTCCTATAGCTTTCAACTACAAATTAAAACCATATTTAGCTATTGTTCACTACCATTTAATTGACGCATCTACAACATACCAAAATAGACATGAATGCAACTAATAAACTTCATTACAACAACATATACAATATGTTCTCATTTACAAAGATCGTGCACAACAATTTAACTCATAAATACAAGACAAAAAACAAATAAACGCTTATATTTTAACAATGGTTGTGAAACTAGCTACTTGGGATGGACATTCCACCCAACCATAGACTGATTGTTCCAAATCTCAATAGCCAGTCGCCCTCGAGTTGAGGCTAGAAATCCACAAAAGAGGGTGGTCTCTCACAGTCCACTCACAAATCATAAACTCACAACCCACTGGTATTCGCCTACAATTATCCTGATTTTCCACCAACTCTCTTCCTATTGACCTGCCCAACCCAAGGAATGTACCCCTTCACTGATCTCAGTCCATTGGGAATCCCATTTGTTTATCAAGATGTCTTTGGCACAAGTAACTAGGAATCTCTCAGCTGAGAACTCAAGGGAACTTGCTGCTAGGAAAACTACCAGCAAAACAACAACAAACACTTGTTGTTATAGTGCAACTTGCCCAGGAGTTCACTCTTCAAGCCTGACAACCTGGTTCTTTAGTTTCCAACTCCAAAATATGCTCCGACTTTCTCTAGAATTTTCCCTCCATGGGTGCACCAGATCCAAGCTCTCCCTCTTTCTCTCTACTTGCCCTTCATGCACAAAACTTGATTATCTAAAACTGCTATCCCAACCCATACAAATTTATGCCCTTTGAATTGATTGCTTGACTCACACACTTCCCCAAGCTGATTGTACTCAACCCCCATGTGCCCAATAACTTTTGTATGTGACCACTCACACCCACCCTCTTACATGTATTCAATGATCGGCTTTGGGAACACTCAATAAAAAATTAGAAGTTTAATATACCAATAGCAAATTTAGGAAAATGGGTTGAATTAATATACATGGGTAATTCCCCCTTGGATCCCTCTTGGCCATTATCCTAGACACTTCCCTCTCTTGTGGATTAGTTTACCCCCCATCTCTATCCATGTCCCCTTAATAGTTGGCATCACGTTTTTATTATTAAAACATAGAAATACAACTCACATATTACATCGCTTGGTCGTGGCCACATATTATATCTATTGGATTCCTGAGAGGGGGGGTGAATCAGTAATAGCATAATTATAATCCTTTTTCTTCAAATGTTATATCAATGTAGAATTATTATCCAATGATTAGAAGTAAGAAATAAAAAATCACACACATACACAATACACCAGTGTTTTACGTGGAAACCCAAATCGGGAGAAAACCACAGAATGTTTTTTCTTATATGTCTTGAAGAATTACATTCATTGGAAGCACCAACTTCCTTTGTTTTCAAATTGCAACTGGAAGGAGATTCCAACCCCCTAGTTTATCAGGCTACAACCTGAGGGAATCTCCAACTCCCCAATTCTCTGGCTACAACTAGAAGGAGGCTACAATCCCCTATGTTCTCCAGCTACAACTGGAAGGTGGCTATAAACACCTGTCTTTGCCCTGTCCTACCACCCTAAAGTAGAAGTAGAATGATGGAACCATTGTCACACTATCACTGTGAGATATACCATTGTAAACCTGTACCAATAAATATGTACCATGCATCAACCATGTATCAACCTGTAATCAACCTGTACCATAAACAAGTGCATCAACCATGCACTAACCTGTACCAAACAACCTGTAATCAACATGTACCATAAACAAGTGCATCCAATCATCTAACAAGTATGTTCCAATCATGTGTTAACTACTCATCAATATGTACCAACATCATCAACTATACACCTCATGTATGTGCCAACTCATCAACTAATTGTCTCAACCATGTACTCAACATGTACCTCAACCAAAATACCTCATCAATTTCATCATCCAAATCTAATTTGTAGCTCT
>ML786772.1:841913-852710 GCA_009831015.1 Picea engelmannii | reverse complement strand
TATATATATATATATATATATATTTTGTTGATGGGTTTAAATAGTGTAATGAGATATTTAAATATCTTTAATGTTTGTTTTTATTTTCTTTGTATGTGTTATATTAAAGAATTTATTAAAAATCTCAAAATTTCCCCAAAAAAAAATTAGCATTCCAACACTTCATTGTATCCTATATTTAATTCATCGCACTGAAGCAAGTTATTTAACCACCATTAAATATATGTTTGATATTTGTTAAAAGTTGTAGGAGTTGGTATCGAAGTACTAAATCACTATTAGATATTTGTCAGAAGTTGTATTAGATATTTGTCGGAAGATGTAGGAGTTGTCATCGAAGTATTAAATCACCATTGGATATTTGTTAGAAGTTGCAAGTGTTGGTAGCATTTTGACATAGGTGTGAAGACATAGGCACTCGTGCACATGGATATGTTTTTTTTTTTAATACTTTATATATAATAAACTATTTACATTAATGATTATAAATATATGAAAAAGATAGAAGGGTATATATAACGCCATATTTTTTTTTTTAAGGGATACTAAAACAATGATAAAATTAGAATAAGTGATTGGATACAACAAATTTGACATCTTTAATTAGTAATGTTTTTTTTGTTAGGAGTTGCATAGCACCTCATCTCATCATAATTGAAAAAAAGTTCTCTGACAACTAACTTTATTATCGAAAACAAACTTGCAATCGAGTTTCCAAATTATATTTAAAGTGAAAATTCTCAAACAATGCCAAATACTAGCTAAGGAATCTCAGATCACTGATCTAGAATCACCAAACAAAACTCTCCACCAATGCAAATGCCCCTAAAAGATGTTTTCCAACTGAGATTGAACTTGATCCCAACAAGATCTCACAAAGGAGCATTCCCAAAAAATGTGCTTCACTAACTCTTACTTCAAACAAGAGGGGCAAAGGCCATCAGAAAGACCACTTTTGGCCAGTCGAACTTTGGAGGGGAGACCTTGGTAGATCACCAACCAAGGAAAATCCTAGATCTTATAAGAAACTCAAATCGACCAGACCCCATGCAACCACCAAATCCAATGGCTCTCTATACATCCGAAGAAATCCACCTAGCATTAACATCGGGACCTAATTCATGTTGTTGATGTAGAATGGAGTAGAGCTTACAAGAATCACAATGAGTCGAGGAATGTCCAAAACTCCACTTCCAATCTTGCCAAAAGGGACTAGTCATATCAATGTTCATCTTAAAAATCTCCTCTTGGGTTATGAGCCCAATAATCTCCATCATGGTAGGTTGATCTACAGAAGAAAATGCAAACTCCCTAGCCATTGAATGGTAAGTCTTCTAAGAATGAGATTTGAAATCCCAAAGATCCCTGGAGAATAAAATATTCTTTCTGCTAAGTCTCCTAGCCTGAAAATGAGGGACGTTAGATATGCAGCTACCCTCTTGCTTCCAACTCCAAACTGACCTCCTAGCCAGATCCCAACTTGATCTACTACCTGACCATTGCCAACGAACCAAACCTGCCACCCTCCTCCAAGCTATCCAAATACTCCTAAAGATGAAGGACCCTTAAATCTGGAAATTATGAGGATCATAGATGATATCACATAAACCGAATAGTTCCTTTCCTTTCCCAACATGATGCATTGAAATCAATTTGTGCCACATCAAAACCTACCAAGGGGATGAGCCCTTCAAACACCTAACCACCCATTTGGTATCCAAAATGTTGTCTTGGGTTTCCACATCAATTAGACCAAGGCCCCCCTCATCCTTGGGCATGATACAGACTTCCCAAGGGACCATGGGAAGACCACGAGCCCCACCATACTTGGCCCACAAGTGTAAGCGTAGAATCTGAGAAATTGTGTCCTACTTGGAAGCCAACAAGACACATAGTAGATCTGGGACACTTGAAGAATCCTACTCACCACCTTCAGCTTAGCAGCAAAGGGAAGATCCTTACACTACCAAAAATGTAACTTACACTGCAATCTTTCCTTGCACCAATCTCACATAGAAATCGGTGAAATATCTACTCCAAATGGTATACCAAGACACTGCACAATAACCCCTTGCTGGACAAGCCATGTGGGACGATCCTCAATTTCCCATGAAGCCTCACAAACCCCTAGCAGTTGAGACCGACTCTTCATATGAATATGTTACAAAGACTAATATTCCTTTTTAGCTTCTAGATATTTAATTAATTGATTTTATCTTCGTGTCTCCTACAAGAGTTTTGTTCAATGAATCATCATCATCCAAAGAAATTTTGTTATGACTATATTGCACAGGTACGAAAAAAACATCAAATCTATGAAAGTGAGTTTAAGAATGAAGCAATCTTTGCACCATCCAAATAAGTTTTGTTATGACTATATTGTACGGGTATGAAAAAGCATCAAATATGTGAAAACAAGTTCAAGAACGAAGCACTCTTTTCTAGCTTATGTTATTTTTCGTATCTAAGTCTAGGTTTATATACATCCTAGGATTCTCTTTAGACCTTATGGTTTGGAAGAAACTTCACTTATATAAGGTGAAGTGTTTTGAATTCATCCCTTAGGTCTCTTTTCATTATCTTTTCTAGATAAAGTAGTAGTCTATAGATCAGAGAAAGGATTTTTAACATAAAAATTAGATATTTTTAAAATAATTTATGCTAATGGAAGTTAAGTTACTATTTATCTTTCGTGCGACAAGAATATTCCCAATAACAATTGAACTTACAAGGCGATAAGTGCAATGGAGGACAAATGCAAGAATCCCTAAGACTATGTTACACCATGCATTAGTGAATTAATGTTTGAACTATAGTACCTCTGACATATTGCATAGCCTCATCCAACATAGAGGCAATGTCCATTTTGGTCCCATTGTGAACCATTGTTTGTAGAGTTTTGAACCTTTTGTTAATCTTGTGTGGGTAGCCAACTTGAGCATGGGAGGTGTCATACTCTAGTCAAAGATAGAGTGCGAGCAAGGGATGAGACATAAATTAACATTGAGCCAATGTGAGTACAAAGGAGACTGATGCCAACTCTGTACTAGTGAAGGCTAGAGGCAAGAGGTGAGGGAAGAAATGGAGGATTGATATGAGACAATGTGTGCTAACCTCATGGGGTCAGAGCTAGCCCCATAAAGGTCCCATTCGAGATAGGGATTCATTTCTATTGGTGAATCCATATCAAAATATGGAAACCTCATGAGGTTAGCAAAGTCATCTTAGGCTAGCAATGGAAGGATAAGGAAAGAGGTGAGCCCTACGCCAAGCATTTGGAGGGTATGGGTGTAGGGAGAGAGAGGGATGGAGAGGAGGAGGTCCAAGGAAGGATATGGACATGAGATAACAACCGAGATTAGGGGAAGAATGGTCTAGCGTGGATATTTTTGATACTCGATCCTTCAAAGGATCACCTTTTCATTTTGTGATGTGGTAATCACTATTACTTAAGTCATCGATGATAGTGAAGGGTTCCACCCTCTTAAGAGAGAACTTGTCTTTTCTTAATGATTAAGGTAATCCATTTTGAGGACTTGTTGTTGACATGAAAGTATGGGGTTGGACATTCTTTTCATAAGAGTAGGCCAACCTTTCTTATACACCTCATTGTGTTGGAGAGCTTGAAGGCATTGCTTAACCATCATTTCTCAATCGATGAGATGTGTTGTGAGGGCTTCATTTTAGGGTTTAGGGTAAAGGAGGCAATGGAAAGAGGGAATTTCAACTTTGAGAGGGAGAAATGCCTCTACCCGTTATGTCAAAGAGAAGCTTGGGGTGGCACCTGTTAATGTGAACATGCAAGTACAATAAATCTTAGAGGGTGTGAAACATCTTCAAGTGGCAATCCATTTTGGAGACAAGCACCATTTCTTAATTGATAGAGATGAAGGATTTATTGAAGGCTTAAGATTGGCCATTAGCTTGAAGATAATAGGGTGAGGAAAAAAGCTACTGGATGTTGTACTTATCATATAGATATTTGATTTGGTCATTCTTGAAAGATCCAACATTATTAGAGATGATAATGTGAGGCATCCAATATTGACAAATGATATGGTTAAAGACAAACATTGCTACGACGTGACTCGATCCCTTACACGAGGGAATGGATTCAACCCACTTCATTAAATACTCGATGGTAGTTAAGATGAAGGTATGTTATTTCAAGGATGTAGGGTTGATCTTCCCAATGTGATCAAGATGCTATGTTACAAATAACCAAAGTGGTGATATAGGGTGCAAATAGATAGTAAGGGCATGGATATGATAGATATGCACTTGTCATTAGAGCTATTGTGGATGAAGTAGAATTATCTGCTCACCAAGGTGAGACAGTAATAGCCCACATAAATGATCTTTTTGGAGATGATGTGCCCTTGGAGACGACCACCATGGACCCCTTGGTGGCTCTCTTTTGAAATGATCACCATGGACCCCTTAGTGGCTCTCTTGAAGAGAGGCCTTGGGCTTCTTTTGAATCAAGGCATTGAAGGAGGATACCATCACAAGAAAATTCGTACGAGGTTCATTCATGTGATCATGATATAGCATGAGGATGTGATGTAGATAGAACGAGGAAGCATGATTATTGATGGATGGAATTGGGAGAGAGTCGATCGCTTGACATTATTATTATTGATACATCATGGGAGTGAGTACAACTTAAAGAGTAGTCTTGTGGCTACCCCATCTTTTGGTTCTTTTCAACATATGCTCAAGAAGAGTGTAGCACATGCTTAGTTCGCATAGTTTAAAAACGTAACGTTGACGTTAACGTATAATGCACATGACGTTAGGTTGTTGTGTCTAAAATGTGGGTCTTTCTTGAAGTGAACCTTGACCTTTCTAATTATTGTCTTTTTCAAATATAATACGTGGCATGTGGATATTGCCTTCCAAAGATGAGATGTGATTGATGTATGGGAATTTATAATTAAATGTGTTAATTTTGAAGTTGTTTACCTTTGTAATTTTTTTAAAAATGGTTAAAATTGGGTAATAAATTTTTATTAATTTAAAATTTGAACGAAATTTTGAATGATTTAAAGTTATATATAATATTTTAAAATATCATGATTTTGAATCATGATATAACTTTAACTTTGTTCATTTCTTATCAATTCAAAGATTAAGATATTATTCATAGTTTTTTTCACTTTAAGAAAATTTAGATTAGTTAAAAGTGAATCATTGTGTTTAAAATAATAATTAAGATTATTTAATTGTTAATTTTATTTTGTTATAGTTATTATTTTTTAAGCGGTAAAATTTATCATAATTTAGTGGTCAATTGATAATGAGGATCCTTATCATTGGTTATTATCTACAAATGTGAGTTGATTTATTATTATTATGTAAGAAAAACTACACGACTTGAAATCATTTATTGGTGGTTTGTAAGGGGTAAACTTCATGCTTTTGGGTCTTGGGTCGTTAACCT
The DNA here is from genome assembly GCA_009831015.1 of Picea engelmannii. Classification (NCBI taxonomy): domain Eukaryota; kingdom Viridiplantae; phylum Streptophyta; class Pinopsida; order Pinales; family Pinaceae; genus Picea; species Picea engelmannii. The sequence continues at coordinate 847,267 of ML786772.1, read as the reverse complement.
ATTTGTTTTTATGTCCGAGGAAGACGAACTCTTAATCAATTAAAAACAATTTTAGGTCTTATTCCAAGACCAAAAGGTGGTTTCAACCTAGATGGTATTTAAATGAAAGCCAATTTCCATTGTAATCATTGTCAAAAATACATTCAACAAAGTCATATGTTTTTTAATAATATCTAACTTTTTTTTTGTAAATAAAAAGAGGTAATTCCTATTAATGAGTTGTCACTATACAAAATTGATACATGTCACTAGCCTGCCACCTGTTCTGCCAAACTAGTGGAAACCGAAACAAGTGGCCGCCTATTACGCTTTCGACCAAAAAAGGGCATCCGCCACTTGCCATGCCAACTAGAAACCAGAGTAGGTGGCAGATGATAGTGCTGAAAAAAATGTCTGTGTAAGCTAAACAAACTAATAACCTCTGAAAAACTAAAACTAGGCAAGAAATGAGCAGAGTACCAGACTAGGTTGACAAGAAAAAAGCACCGTCACCGTGTTGGTGGAGCTCAGAGGACTGTGAAAATCTAGACATTAGCAGGGCTTTGAGAACCATGGAACCTGTCATCCGAAGCTCCACTGTGAAGGATGTCGTCTTTGGGCTGGAGCACAAGGGTTATGCGCAGGTCAAACACCCCTGCTTGGCTGGTGCGTTTGAAAAGGCATCGAACATCATGTCAATGCGATTTTTGATGAGTGTGTCTCGATGAATTTTGTCCACCATATAACTTATGATGTCGAAAATGAACTCCAACTGCTCCAGGATGAAGAGGTTGGGGGGAACCTGGTCGCATTCCTTAACTGTGTTTAGCGGTGGAGGCACCGAGATGGGAAATTCCTCTTGCATAGTGAAAGTGGCTCCCTCCATAGTCGTTGTTGCTCCTGTAACCGCCTCGCTAGTGCTGGGTGAATGTACGTATCTGGGGTCGTGTGGAGGAATTCCTTCAGAAGTTCCTCCTGAACAATGCATGTGGTGCCTTCCATGGCCACCTCTATGCCTCTATTCGCCTTACTGGTGTTGGGGCACAAGTAGTCATTTGGGACTCTGTAGAGGAGGGATTTGGGTGGAACTTGGATTGGTTCCTCAGGGAATTCCTCCTCCACGTAGGCCATTGGATGATCCAGGTGGATATTGGTGGCCACCCACCTATTCCAACTGGCTCCTCGTGTCCGTTTTTGTTCAACACATCTTTCTATACTACTTTATAATTGTAAGTTATACACTTATGGGGTTGTCTGAAGCCTCACACATTCTCTAGGTGGATACGAGTGGCCTCTCGCCTAATCCAACTGGCTTATTTTATATGTTTTCATGTCAGCACATCTTGTTGTACTTTCAAGGATGTTTTGGGATGCTACAAATTGTTTTTTTGGCTCGCCATAGTCAAATTGTAGACAGAGTCACAGTCTGACGATGTAATGTGTATTTCTTTGAAAGACCTTTCCAACGGGCTATCACACCCCTAAAACGAAGGTTGTATGCAAAATTTATGACCCTAGGAAGTTGAGGTACCAAATTACACCAACTTACCCATAGGGCCCACATGACTTTTGATGTTTCACATTCTAGGGTTAGGTTTTTGGATGTCTATGGTTTTGGCATTCATGAGTAATATGAAAAGGGCCTATGGAGCCTCATTGTAATCCATTATGCTCAGACAGATGCGCCTAGCAGCCACATCTATTCTCAGAGATAACTACGACCATTCGAGCAAGTTTCAGTTCTGTAGTTTTATAGTTTCAACCTATTTCTTTATTTATTAGAAGATATTGTTCACTGGATATTTGTCTTATTCTTCCTATCTATGTGTTTATTGTATTCAATTTGTTAATCAGTTCGTTCCTCTCCTAAATCTAGATCAGTGGTATCAGAATGGTCTGCTCTTCATTTATTTTTCTTCGTGCATGTCCCCAACAAGGTCTAGGTACAAGAAGTTGGGACTCGAACCCATCGATCCATTACCAGATCGGCTGCGCTGAGCCTGAAAATAACCCATGGGAGAAGAAAAGAAAGATGATGGAGCAGGAGATCCGATTAAAATGTTTCTTGAGGAAGCCCTTGCGCGACAAAGGAATGAAATGATGGACAACTTCACATAGACCCTTCGACGACTGCCCACGAGAGAAGCATCTTCATTAAACGGCCATGCAACCCCCTTCAAGGTACATGTAAATTTTGATATTCCATTATTTGAAGCAATGATAGATGCGAATGCTATAGATAAATGGTTGAATCTGCTCGAAGGATATTTTTCGGTCCACAATTTTTCCAATAGGGAAAATATTACTTTTGCACTCTTCAAGGCCATTCCCCATGTGAAAGACTGGTGGGATACTTACTCTGAGAAAAGGGTCGTGGAAGAATCTGCAATTTTTGTGGTGGCCCCTACATGGGATTCCCTCCAGGATGCCATTAAAGAACAATACTACCCTGTTGGAAGCTATGAGGACCAGTACACCATATGGACCACCCTATGTCAAGAAAGGGACAAGACAGTACCCGACTTCACCAATATTTTCCATACCCTACGCACCAAATTGGGTATCAAATATTCTGAGCGTCATCTGGTGCTCAAATATCGCGGTTGTTTGAATCGATAGATACAAATAGAAATGGAGTTCCTAGACATCACCTTGTTGGGAACGACTTATAGATACACTATCAAGATCGAGCAAAAATTTAAGTAAAAATGGCGAGAGTTTCGATCTGCAAACCCCTCACAGCCGAAGCAGGGAAAAGGTAGCTTGAACCCACACAACAAAGGACCAAGTCGAGATGGCCGCCCTTAGGACAATCCATCCAAGCCAAAACATAAGAAGGGCAACGAAAAGACGAAGAAGGACACAGGAAAATGGTGTGAGTACCATAAAAGTCCTTGGCACAACATCGACAAATTTCGCTCCAAGCAGTCCCTCGTGGCCAAGCTGAAGGCTTCCGAGTCAGAGGTCGATTTTGATTCCGAGTCAAATCATGAAGGAGGGAAGTGGATTATCGACATTGAAACCAGTTCCACGGTCGCTATCACCAAAGTTCGGCCAAGCGAACCAGAAGAACCAGAGGAAGGGGAGCGCCTCTTTCACTTGCAGATGTGGGTCAAGGGGGATCTGATTCATTTCATTGTCGATAGTGGTATTCAGAAGAACCCGATTTCAGCAGAGGTCGTCAAGCAGGTGGACCTACTAATGACACCGTACCCACAACCCTACAATATCTGCTGGCTTCGTCAAGGAAGAGATCTTCGCGTTAGCCAACAATGTTGTCTGCCCTATGGCATCAAGCCTTTCAAATATGAGGTACTGTGTGATATTTCTCCCCTTGAAGTTTTTGATGTTCTTTTATGACAACCATATTTCTGGAAGCATCATGTTGTGTATGAATCTAGACCCCACATTGTTATTATTACTTTGGGTAGACAATTGTACATGATCCCAGAGGTGGCACCGCCTACTGCTATTTCTTTAATCTCTGCTAATAAATGCAGTAAGGTCATTTCACAGACCGGGAAGTTCATATTCTTTGTGATCCGTGCTCACAGTAAGAAGAATGTCGGTGCCACATCTGTGGCCTCTACACAACACCTCTCTGTGCAACATAAGCAAGTGGATGGGATCGTGGAAGAATACAAAGACATCTTTGCCTCACCTACAGGGGTATCGACACACTGTGAAGTCAAGCATCCCATTGATCTAACCCCTGACGCACCTCTACCTAATGGGCCAGTCTATCGGTGCTCCCTGATGGAGAATGATGAAATTAGACATTAGAGCCAAGAGCTTCTTCAAAATGGGCACATCAAACCCAACTCCTCCCCTTGCGGAAGCCCGATTGTACTGGTGCAGAAGAAGGATGGGACTTGGTGACTATGCATTGATTGCAGAGCCTTAAACAAAATCATAGTCAGGAACCGCTACCCCATTCCTAGGATTGATGACCTTCTTGACCAACTCAAGGGAGAAAATTTCTTCAGCAAGATTGACCCGAAGTCTGGCTACCACCAGGTTCCCATCGAACCAACTAATATCTGGAAGACAAACTTCAAGTCTAAAGAAGGTCTCTATGAATGGATAGCCATGCCCTTTGAATTAACAAATGCACCAGCCACTTTCATGAGGTTGATGGATGATGTATTGAGACCCTTCACCAACTCCTTTGTGGTAGTATATTTGGATGACATCCTCATCTTCAGTAGAACATGGGAGGAGCACATGTGGTTTATTCAGTAGGTTTTGATCACTCTATGAAAACAAAATCTTTATGATCCAGGTGGATATCGATGGCCACCCGCCTTTTCTGACTGGCTCAAAATAGTTTTCTGGCAATTTTGGCAATTTACTATTTTTAGCAGGTTTTAACTTCCGGGGCCATTTTGAGGGCCTAAATGAAGGTTTTTTGAGATAGAGGTTCTCAATGATATCCAAAGGAATATTGAGCCCCCAAAATGAATCTCCTTGATGATACCTTTCCAACGAGCTATCATACGCCTAAAACGGAGATCGTATGCAAAAGTTACGACCCCGGGAAGTTGATGTACTAACTTACCCAAACGGGGCCCACATGACTTTTGGCGCTTCATCTCCTAGGGTTAGGTTTTTGGATGTCTAAGACTTTTGGCATTCTTGTTTATTGTAAAAAGGCCTCTAGAGCCTCATTGTAATCATCTTCTTGCGAATGCGAGTAGCCATCACATCTCTTCTAAGAGATAAGCTGCCACCATTCTAGCGAGTCTTCCACTCTCTATTTTTACAGTCTCTGTACATTTCTTTCATTAATAGAAATCGTGTATTACTATATCTCTGTGTTTATGGTTGCATCTCTTATATATTTCTGTTATATTACTGGATATACACGATATCTCTGTGCATTTCTTTATTATATCTCCGCTCTCATTTTGTGCCAAAAATAATCCGGATCAGTGGTATCAGAGCAGGCTGCTCTTGATCATTTTTTTCAGTGCATGTCCCCGACGAGGTCCGAGTATAGCAAGTTGGGTCTTGAGCTTGTCTCTCTTGAAGACAGTCACTCTCTCACACCTATGAAACCCTCAATGTCAGAAGAAAATAAAATCGAAGGAGCAGACGATCCTATCAATCTGTTCCTTGAGCAAGCTCTCACACGACAGAGGGACAAAATGATGGAGAATTTTGCCCACATCCTTAAACGCCTGCCGATAGAATCAGGCACATCTTCATCAAGCGGCCACTCTGGAGGCACTCCGCCTTTCAAGGTACAAGTTAATTTTGATATTCCTGTATTTGAAGGACAGATAGATGTAGAAGCCCTAGAAAAATGGTTAACTCTGCTAGAAGGTTATTTCTCTGTTCACAATTTTTCCGACAAAGAAAATATCACCTTCGCA
>ML786772.1:809711-841863 GCA_009831015.1 Picea engelmannii | reverse complement strand
CTGCTAGAAGGTTATTTCTCTGTTCACAATTTTTCCGACAAAGAAAATATCACCTTCGCACTCCTTAAAGCTCTCCCTCATGTCAAACATTGGTGGGAAACTTACTGGGAGCAAAGTTCCACAGAGGAGTCTGGAATATATGGAGTCGATCCCACTTGGGATTTTTTTATGGATGCGGTAAAGGAACAGTATTACCCTGCTGGCAACTACGAAGACCAGTACATGAGATGGACCACACTGTGGCAAGAGAGGGGCCAAGCAGTTCCGGAGTTCATCAATGCCTTCCATACCTTGCGCACCAAGTTGGGTATCAAAGACTCCGAGCGACATTTGGTTCTGAAATACTATGGGGCTCTACACAGATACATCCAGACTGAAATGGATTTTCTGGACATCTCATCACTCGGTGTTGCTTATCGATATGCTGTTAAAATTGAGCAGAAATTTAAGCACCAGAACAAACGGGAATTCGGGTCTGCAAATCTGCAACAACCAAAGTATGACCAAGACGACCCTAACAAACAATCTCTCGAAAACCAGTCCAAGACACAGGAAAAGAAGGGTCACAGGAAGACAAAGAAGGACACCGGAAAATGGTTTGATTTCCACAAAAGCCCCTGGCACAACACCGATTAATGTCGCTCAAAACAATCATTGGTGGTCGAGATCAAAGACAAGGAGATGAACCCTGATTCAGAATTTGATTCTGAAATTACTGGTAAAGGACAAATCATTGACGCAGACCCCACTGCTATTGTCGCGACCACAACAATTCAACCAAAAGAACCAACAGATCTTGAAGAGGGGGAGCGCCTTTTTCATTCACAGACGTGGGTGAAGGGGACCCCGCTGCATTTTATTGTTGATAGCGGAAGCCAGAAGAACCTCATCTCAGCAGAGGTCGTCAAACAGTTGGGATTGTTGACAACACCACACCCGCAACCATACAACATTGGGTGGCTTCGCCAAGGACGAGATCTTCGTGTCAGCCAACAATGTCGATTGTCATACGACATCCAACCCTTCAAGGACGAGGTATTATGTGATTTTGCCCCATTGGATGTCTGTGATGTTCTCTTGGGCCAACCATATATGTGGAAGCGCCATGCTATTCATGAGTCTCGACCCCGTAGTGTCATTGTTACTTTGGGGGGGCATCTCTACAGATTACCAGAGGTAGTTCCAACTATTGTTTCACCTAAAAAGTGTCACAAGGTAGTATCTCATACTGCAAAATTCATCTTCTTCACAATCTGTTCAAAAGGGGAACAAAAGGACATTGGAACCACTACAATCTCACCCCCTGCGCCTTCTATCCAACAGAAGTAGGTCGACAAGGTTACATCAAAGAACAAAGATTCTTTATGCACACCTTCCTCTCATGTAGCTCGACTTGTTGAACAACCTCAACTTCAACAGGTTCATGATAGACTTCCACAAACTAAGCAGCGTGACGTCTCCAACAATACAAGCAGCTCACCCAGATGCAGATCCAGCAAACACTTTTCCCTCTCCCCCGGGAACTCAACGCAATGGAGACCATTTCTTCCTAAGGAGGGAGGATTGATCCAGGTGGATATCAGTGGCCACCCGCCTTTTTCGACTGGCTCAAAACAGTTTTCTGGCAATTTTGGCAATTTACTATTTTTAGCAGGTTTTAACTTCCGAGGCCATTTTGAGGACCTAAATGAAGGTTTTTTGAGATCGAGGTTCTCAATGATATCTAAAGGCATGATTGAGCCCCCAAAATTAATCTCCTCTATGATACCTTTCCAATGAGCTATCATACGCCTAAAACGAAGATTGTATGCAAAAGTTACGACCCTGAGAAGTTGATGTACTAACTTACCCAAACGGGGCCCACATGACTTTTGGCGCTTCATCTCCTAGGGTTAGGTTTTTGGATGTCTAAGAATTTTGGCATTCCTGTTTATTGTAAAAAGGCCTATAGAGCCTCATTGTAATCATCTTCTTGCGAATGCAAGTAGTTGTCACATCTCTTCTCAGAGATAAGCTGCCACCATTCTAGAGAGTCTTCCACTCTCTATTTTTACAGTCTCTGTACATTTCTTTCATTAATAGAAATCGTGTATTACTGTATCTCTGTGTTTATGGTTGCATCTTTGATATATTTCTGTTATATTACTGGATATACGCGATATCTCCGTGCATTTCTTTATTATATCTCCGCTCTCATTTCGTGCCAAAAATAATCCGGATCACTTTATGCCAACTTAGAAAAATGCTCTTTTGGCATGAGCAGGGTCCAATACCTGGGCTACATTGTTTATGAGCATGGGGTATATGTTGATCCAACGAAGATCCAAGTCATCCATTACTGGCCAGCCCTGACCAAACTGACCGAGCTTCGAAGCTTCTTGGGTCTAGCCAATTTCTACCGATGGTTCATGTTAGGATTCTCCCATATTGCATGGGCCCTCATCCAGGTGACCAAGGGTGGTGGTAGGGCCCAGTTTGTATTGGGGAAGGAGCAACAATGAGCATTCGATGATCTGAAACATCGCTTGTGATCAACTCCAGTACTCTCTTTTCCTGATCTGCAACACCCATTCGAGATTGAGACTGATGTATCTGACTATGTTGTGGGCACAGTTCTCACTCAACACGGGCATCCTTTGGCATACCATAGTGAGACACTCTCCAATACTGTTCGGAAATACCCCACCTATGACAAGGAAATGTATTCCATTGTACAAGCTTGACATCAATGGAAACATTAGATCCTAGGGAAAGAGACGATCATACACATTAATCACAAGCCTCTACAGTTCATACAGACACAGGGGAAATTGTAGAATGACCACCATCAAAAGTGGTCCACCTACCTCCAACATTTCCATCTCAACATCAAGTATAAGACAGGTATCTCCAATCGTGTCGTTGACTGCCTTAGTCGGCCTCCTATGGTTGCACTCACCACTGTGCTCCAGTCCTGTGGACATGAAGCATCAAAGTGGCCCCAACTTTATCAACAAGATCTAAACTTCGCCACAACATATTAGCTCTTGAGTACAGGCACCACTATATTGATTTTCACATTCAGGACAATATCTTATGTCACTTGGGCCATATCTATGTTCATACAAGCGAGCGTGCAAAGATGATTTGGGAAGCCCACTACAGTCGGGTGGTAGGACATTTTTTTTTAGAGAAAAATATGGTTGTTCTTCGTAAACATTTTATTGGCCAAAACTTTGACAGGACGCCAACAAGTATATCAGATCTTACACTGCCTGTGCCATTGCCAAGACAATAATCAAGAAGCAAGGCTTATACACCCCTCTTCCTATTCCTGAGAAGTCATGGGAATCCATCTCAATGGATTACATGTCTAGTTTTCCATCCACTAAGAACGGGAATGACTATGTGTTTGCGATCATTGATCGGTTTTCGAAGATGGCCATCCTCACAGCCTATAAGAAGAATGTCACATTGACAAAGACTGCCAAGATATTCTTCGAACGAGTTTGAGTCCACTTTTGAATACCACAGACCATCATCTTCGACCGAGACAATAGGTTCCTCAACACCTTCTGGTTGAGTCTCTGGTCTCTATTGGACACCAAGCTCACAAAATACACTGCTTTCCACCCCCAAACCAATGGCCAAACCGAGGTCGTCAATCGATGATTGTGCACATCATGCGCATGTACAATTCTAAGCATCCCCATACATGGGATGAGAGTCTTCCATATGTCCAACACAACTACAACATGGTTCTCCATAGTTCCACCAGCCATAGCCCATTTCAGGTGGGTTTGGGATTCCAACCCTTGGGACCCATTGATGTTGCACTTCCTCTTGCCACCACATAGACATAATCTTCCCCTGATCATTCTGCGATCGACAAAGCCACCAGATTCGTTGAGCAGATTCAACACATCCGCCAATAGGTCCAGGAGATTTTGCAGAAATCCAATGCTAAGTACAAGCAATGACATGATCAACACAGGGTACCACACCAGTTTAAGGTTGGCGACAAAGTCTAGTTACATTTACAGAAGGAGCGTCTCACTAGGCCCCATCAGAAGCTTCTTCCACTTCATTATGGGCCTTACACTATCACCAAGGCTATGGGTAGAAATGCTTTTGAGCTCAACACTCGACCCTTCCTTGGTCTGCATCTAGTATTCAATGTGGACCTCCTTCATCCATATTTTCCACCGTTATTGGACACCTTTGAGATCGCCGAACAACTGACGCCAACGGAGCTCAACCCTGACTGCATGGAACAAGCATCCACCGATCAGATTGTGGACACACAGGTCAAGGGCACTCGCCAGCAACGGATCCAACTTTATTGGGTTGTCAAGGCAGGGCAACTCCTACACCAAGGAAAGTGGCTCATCCGAGGCCAAATCCAACAGAAGTTTCCTCACCTGATGGGTAACTCAATGCAATGGAGACCATTTCTTTCTAAGGGGGGAGGATTGATCCAGGTGGATATTGGTGGCCACCCACCTATTCCAACTGGCTCCTCGTGTTCATTTCTTTCAACACGTCTTTCTGTACTGCTTTATAATTGTGAGTTCTACACTTTTAGGGCTGTCTGAAGCCTCACACACTCTCCAGGTGGATACGGGTGGCCTCTTGCCTAATCCAATTGGCTTATTTTGTATGTTTTCATGTCAGCACATCTTGTTGTACTTTCAGGGCTGTTTTGGGGCCCTAAACATTGTTTTATTGGCTTGCCACAGTTAGAGTGTAGACAGAGTCACAATCTAATGGCAGAATGTGTATTTTTCTGAAAGACCTTTCCAACGGGCTATCATGCACCTAAAACGAAGGCTGTATGCAAAAGTTATGATGCTAGGAAGTTGAGGTACCAAATTACACCAACTTACCCATAGGGGCCACATGAATTTTGGCGTTTCACCTTCTAGGGTTAGGTTTTTGGATGTCTAGGGTTTTGATATTAATGAGTAATATGAAAAAGGCCTATATAGCCTCATTGTAATCCATTCTGCTCAGACGGATGTGCCTAGCAACCACATCTCTTCTCAGAGATAGCTACCATCATTCGAGCAAGTTTCAGTTCTGCAGTTTTACAATTTCAACCTATTTCTTTATTTAATAGAAGATATTGTTCACTGGATATTTGTGTTATTCTTCCTATCTCTATGTTTATTGTATTCAGTCTAATAGTCAGTTCGTTCCGCTCCTAAATCGAGATCATTGGAGGAGTGTGAGGTCGCACAGTTCTCTGAGTCTGAGTAATTGATAGAGCCCGCTCCAGATTATGCATGCGTCTCTGCCTGGCTGTATGATTGTACCAGGTAGGGCCTCGCCTAGGCTTTCCTCTCTCTCTCTCTCTCTCTCTCTCTCTCTCTCTCTCTCTCTCTCTCTCTCTCTCTCGACATGGCGAGGTCTGGGGGGACGAAGAACCAACTGTACCAAAACCCAATTCCCGGACAGAGTGAGGTGACAGAGCGCGGAGGCGAAATGTTGCAAGCCATGACTAAGCTGGATAGATAACCTAGGGACATACATGATTGCAATGCAACCACCCGTACTCAGCACCTACCTCCTGCCGTTAATCAACAAGACCTCCATTAAACTGAGGTGAGGGAGCTGTCTTCCCTTCCTCTGCAAGCTTTTATGATCACCCTCCATTCAAGACTGGGATGAAGGACGACGACTGACCATATTTATGGCTGAATTCACAAGAAGGCTGCATGGCCTCCTTATGCTACGTGGCACCCCATCCGGGGCCAATAATATCTAACTTTTACCTATACTTAAAATCAAATGTTATCTTCAATTACATTTTAACTTTTTATTAAAAAATCCCTTTATCATTTTACTCTAAATTTGTAGGAAAAAAACTTTTCAATTAAGAAAATTAGTTATAAGTTATAACACAAAAAGGTACACGGTACAAGTTATGGAAAATAAGTGGCACAAGGTTTCCCATAAATATTAAAAAGTTAAGTAAGAGAGAGAATGTGTATTGATGGAAACCATAAATGTCGCTATATTATCTTTTGTAATCTACATCACATTGGTTATTAGTTCTTGTTTGGTTAGGGGTTATAGTTTTTGTTACGAATTTACTTATGATTATTCTAAATAATTTTTAGATTTTATATTATGGTTTGTAAATTTTTTTATTAATATAATTTTTTGATATATTAATTTTTTTTTAATTTGATTGGTCTAAATAAATAGTGTAATGCAATATAAATACTCTTGATATGTGTTATTATTCTTTTTGTATTTATCGGACTAAATAATTCAACAAAAAATCTCAAAATTTCAAAAAAATTAGAAATTCAACGTAATTGTATTGAATATTTAAATCATTGTATTAAACGACCATTAAATATTTGTTAGAAGTTGCACGAGTTGGTAGCGAAGTATTAAACCATCGGAAGTTGGTAGCGAAGTATTAAATCGTCATGAGATATTTGTCAAAAGTTGCAAGTGTCGACAACGTTTTGACACAAGTTTGAAGGCATAGACACTCCTAGACATGGGCATATTAGCACATTTATATCAATACATTACAAAGACTAATATTCTCTTTTAGCTTCCGAGTCTTTCTTTAGTTCATGTAATCCTAGTGTCTCCTACAAGAGTTTTCTTTAGTGCATTCTCATCATCCAAAAAAGTTTTGCTATGACTATATTGTCTCAAATCTATGAAAGCAAGTTCAAGAATGAACTAGTCTCTATTGCATCCTCATCATCTAAAAAAAGTGTCGTTATGACTATATTGTACAGATATAAAAAAAAAAAAAAAACATAAAATATGTGAAAACAAGTTTAAGAATGAAGCAGTCTTTGTTGGCTTATGCTATTTTTCATATCTAATTCTAGAATTATAAAAAGTCTAGGATTCTCTTTAGACCTTATGGTTTGGAAAAAACTTCACTTCTACAAGGTGAATTATTTTGAATTCATCTCGTATGTCTCTTTCCATCATTTTTTCTAGGCCGGAGAAAGGATTTTTAACACAAAAAATAGATATTTTTAAAATAACTTATGCTAGTGGAAGTTAAGTTACTATTTACCTATCATGCAATAAGAATATTATCAGTGACAACTTAATTTACAAAGGAAATAAGTGCAACAAAGGACAAGTCCATGAAGACCTAGGGCTATGATATGCCATGCATTAGTGCATTAATGATTTAACTATAGTACCCATGGAATGCTACATAGCCTTGTCCAACATAGAAGCTATGCCCATTTTAGTCCCCTCGTGAACCATGGTTTGTAGAGTTTTGACCTTTTGCAAATCTTGAGCCTTCTATGGTAGGCTACAACACTGAGGATCATGCAACTTTGGTTGTTTCAACACAGTTGGTTCAATTGAGTGGTTATCATTGTTGATAGAAAGCAGTGCCAACACAAGTAGTGCTTCACTCATATGTGTACCTAACATGTTGGCTCTAGTAAAACAAGCGAAGAACCACATTGAGAGATCAAGGTGCCCCTAATTCATATCTTATTCCCTTATTGTGTTATGCATTCATTTGGTTACATTGAACTTCCTCCTTGACATGAATTAATGGATACTCCTTTTAAAAATGGCTTAGAAACCAAAGCCCCAAATGTGATTGCATTGCTTATCATTATAATTGTTCTATTAAGTCAAGAGCAACTACAACATAAAAACGACATCAAGTTGTCGTAAATATCAAACCATCTAGCATATCCTCCACTACAATGCCCTTTACAAGCCCTTTACAAGAGAGATTCTTGCAAAGAGTTTCATAACTCTACCACATGGCTCTACATTTCCTTCATGCGACAAAACACTTGCTTGTTATATTAACTGCCACATGTTTCATTCATAAATATAAGAAGGCATGGTTAATTAGGAATCATCTCATATTTAACTATTCGTCTTATACTTGATAAATTAAATTCCCTATTTGTTATTTGTTATTATAAATATATTGAGATGTAATTTAAAACTTAAAACCAATAATTTAATAAATATAAGTTTGAATTTCCACTTATTAGTATTGTGTTACAAAATACTAAAATGTTTTATCATTCGATATTATATATGATATAATGTAAGAAAAATGCTACTTTGTTTGAAAACCTACTTTACAGAACTCCTCAACTCCTATTGACTTAAGTTGTTTTCTAACTCTCTCATAATAGGTTTTGCTACGAAAACAAAAAAACATGATCAAGATGTTTAAACTTATTACCATGGGATAAACAAGCCATTGTATTACCTCAAAAAGGAGTAAAATTCCTAATGACATGCCTTATACATCATGTGTTTAATCTCTACACAACGAAATTGTATGCTGCAATTCATACAATTCATATTAATAATATTAATAATATTGCGTTACTTAATATTTTTGGATATGGAATGTGTAATTCATATTAATAATATTAAAGATATTGCGTTACTTAAATTCCATAGATAATAGAAAAAATGGAAATAGAATGTATAATTCATATTATATTAATAATATTAAATATATTTTATTACTTAAATTCTATTGATGATATAAAAAAGTATAGATACGTCTTTTTAAGATAAATGATAAAATTAAATATTTAATATATATATATATATATAAGTTAGGGTAATGTATTAATTCTTTTCAAAAAAGTACAGTTGTCTTGGATCCACAATGTTACATGGTCGTAGTGTCTGTGAGAGAAACCACTGCGTTAGATGTCCACAAACTAGTGTAGCCACTTGTCCAAAAAATATTATGGTCTTGGTGCTCTGTTGGGAAACAACGATCGCCAAAGATAATCCATAGAAAAAAACCTAGTCTACTGGCCTCGCAGGGCAGAGGCACATGATTACAGTGCATAGAAAAACAAAGAAAAACATTACAAATATTGAAAACCTCAACCAAAACACAGTTCTGCGAAAACTTGCTTCGTCGGAGCCTTGCCTTTCTCACGTTCTACTATGGCTTGTCAGAGGTCTTGCATGAACTTCATCATGGCATCCATACTTCTCCATCGGTCTGCTTCCCTGTTCTGTGCGTCGACTGTTGCCATTTTGAGAGCCTCCAAGTCTTTTTTCATCATCTTGATGCCCTCCAAGTCTTTTTTCATGGTGCGCAGGAAATGCAGGAGTTTTGTTTGGTCTGCACACCTGGCACAAGAAGGGTGGGGGTGGGTGGAAAGTAAGGAGGGGGAGGGGGTGGGTGGGTGAACGTGGCTCGGAGGGGGGGAGGGAGGAGGAGGGGCAAATCCAAGTGAATTCTTGAGTAAGTCGAACCACTCAACCCTACATCCTTAGGGATTCGAGAGGGGGGAGAGGTCGCAAGGAGTCTGGTCACAGGGCAGCTGGTTCGGGGTGGGTATAAGGATCTGTGCGAGAGGCGAAATTTCTTAGTAGGGAGGAGCATCATCAGGGGGACGAGTTGCAGAAAAGGCTTTGGGGAGCGGGGCTGCTGGGAGTGCATCTGAGGGAGGGATTGTTGGGGTTGTTGCGGGGAGCGCTTCAAGAGGATTATCAGGTGTGCTAGGAGCCTCAGAGACAGGTGGTTCCCTCTCGCGGGCCAAGTACCAGACGACTCCCCTCTTTGGCTTGCCCTAGGATCGTGGCATCGTGAGAAGCGATCTCCCCAAACTGAGAGGATCCCACGGATGATCGCACCAGAGTTCGACTACAAGATGAGTGGAGGGGAGGGCTTTGGAGACTGGGCATTTCAGAATGGAGGCGAGACATTGAGGCTCTGGAGACTCCAATACTAACAAAAGAAGCATGAGCCATGGAAGGAGTTGAAGTGACGTGAGGGAGCTTTTGCACGGCGCCATGAAGATGCACAAGTTGCAGAGATTCCTGGGCAAGTAAACGTCAGAATGTAAGTGAGAAAGGAAAGGTGGCGGCAGGTATCATAAAGGCCCAAGATGACCGGGGAAGGGCTGAGGCAAAGGACTTACTCCAGGTGACTCAAAGAGTGGCCAGATGATGACAAACCTATTTTGGAAAGTCATATCAAGAGAACACCCCATCCAGGAAAAGTATATTTGATATATTAAAATACATTTTATTTAAATATATTTTAATTATTAAATATTTAAAATACTTTTCCTCTAATTATGTTTAATTTTAAATATACAATTTATAATATAATAATAATTTGAACTTAATGTGTCCATTTTCCTTATCAACCATCCCTTAAAATCCATTGCATTAAAAGTCTTATTATTTGATTTATAGTTTCCATTCCAATATCACTATAAATACATTCAAAGTCTTATTATTTGCTTTATAGTTTCCATTCCAATATCACTATAAATAAATGCTTACATATTGTGACTAGGCAATATTTTTCTATCACAAAATCTACCAATCCAAGAATAAATCTACATATTGTGGGTGGGGGGCTTTAATAGAAAATATATAATTATATATTTTCTATTAAAGCCCTCCTCCCCCACCCTCATATAAATCTACATATTGTGGGTAGGCAATATTTTTCTATCACAAAATCTACCAATTCAAGAATAAATCTACATATTGTGGCTAGGCAATATTTTTCTATCACAAAATCTACCAATCCAAGAATAAGTTGAAGTTGTTTACACACCAAACTTTCTCAAGAAAATTGACTATAAAATCATTATATACTTTAAATCATTATGCACTCTAATAATTGCATTAAATAATAAGTTTTGATACCTCTAAAATTTTATTAATATTTAAAATTATTTTTTTTTCCATTTTTTATTTTCAACTAGTACAAAACATCTCTTATAATAACGCATGTTAAACTTTATTAACTTATAATAACATAAGGTAAATTTTTAACACATGTTAAATTTTATTAACTTATAATAACTCAAATAATTATATACTTTAAATCATTATGCATTTTAATAATTGCATTAAATAATAAGTTTTGATACCTCTAAAATTTTATTAATATTTAAAATATTTTTTTTTCCATATTTTATATTTTCAACTAGTACGAAACATCTCCTATAATAACACATGTTAAACTTCATTAACTTATAATAACATAGGGTAAATTTATAACACATGTTAAATTTCATTAACTTATAATAACACATGCTGAACTTGTTAGATAGTGTGAAATGTCTTAACACATATGCTAAACTTGTTAGATGGTGTCAAATGTCTTAATATTGACTTTTTTTTAATTTGTCATTATGCACTCTAATAATTGCATTAAATAATAAGTTTTAAAATCTCTAAAACTTTATTAATATTTAAAATCACTTGTTTTTTATTTTTTATTTTCAAAAAGTACAAAACATTTCACATGCTAAACTTAATTAACTTATAATAACACTTGCTAAACTTGTTAGATGGTGTTAAATGTCTTAATATTGCACTTTTTTATTTGTCAGATGTAATTTCAATTTTAACCTGTTTTAAGTTTATTTACTCTATTATTTGTCAGCTGTAATTTCTTTGACATCATTACACTTAATTAATTGTCAAAAGCCATTTTTCTTTTTTACTCCAATAAAACATCTCTTCTATAAATTAACTTACAATAATACAAACTAATCTTGTTAAGCAAAATGTGTTACTATTTTTATTTTCTACTATACAACAAATCATCTCCTTTACAAATTAACTTATAATAACATAAGATAGTCTTGTTTAGATGGTGTTGAATATGTTAACATTACTCTCTCTATATATAACCCTAACCTAAATATCACAATGCAACGAGCATACTCACCACAACTTAGGATGAATAATAGTTGAAAATAGGCATTTATTAGTGAATAACAACCATGTTGCCAATAACTATGTATATCACGGTTGCCAATAAATTCTTATTATACATAATTATAATTATTTATATCTCAATTACTTTACAACAACATGTAAGTACAATTATTGTAAGAAATAGTTCAATATGATTAATTTAGCTTAATAAATTATTAATTATACTAAAATAATTAATTTAATTTACAAAATCAATAAATTAATTCTTAGGTAGGGATTAGTAATTTCATGACATATCTCTCTTGTTGTGGAGAGTAATTATGTGTGGATAGTCAAAACATGAATATCTTAGAAATAATTTAAAGAGAAAGGAAAAACTATATGGTAATTTAAAAAAAAAATAATGTATCTAGGGAGGATAATATGAGGTACTTGAGGAGATAATGAATATAATGTGGTCATTATAATGGAATAGGCCCACTGGGTACTTGATGGGTAATAAATAGGCCCACTATGTAATAAAAAAAGAATAATATAATAATAAGATGTAGTTGGCATTGACCCCTTCGATATAATGTACTTAACCCCAAAACATTAGAACAATCACATAAAGAGTAGTCCAAAAACCAAGAACACAACATAAAATAGATAAACCTTGAGAAATATCTTTTGATAATAAAAAATAGAGAACTATGTTCACTTCCTCTTCAAGGGGACAACCTCTAATATAAAAGCTCCAAATACAGTAACAATTCTTGACAAAACATTGCATAAGCTTCTACTCAATATATAACTATCCATAGAGAATCTTCACTACCTACAAGTCCACTTATAATGAGGGTCTACTAACTAATTTGGGCCTTATTAATAAACATGATCATTTTTTACAATGAGTAATTATTAACTAACTATTTAGTGGGCCTTTGATCCAGATTATTTTGAGAACGACATGAAGGCATAAATACAACCGAGATATAACAATGAAATACACAAAAATGTAGAAGAGAACACAAAAACACAGTGAAACCCAACTTCTATTACTTAATAAGATAGAAAAACATTGTAGAACACAAACTAGAAAAATGGGGTAGCTTATCTCTAAAAAGAAAGAGATGTTGGCTACACTTCATTCACAAGAAGATTTACATCACACTCCATTGCATTCTTAAAGGGCCTCCTTCACCTCAATTATATATGAGAGAGTGAGAGGAGAACAATTCCCATGATGCAAGCGGGATAAATTGGACTAAGTTTATAAAATGCCATAAGCATGTAAAATACTAGGACTTCCTGAGCGGTCACCCATCCTAGTACTACTCTAGCCTGAGTGCGCTTAACTGCAGAGTTCTAATGAGATCCAGTGCATTAGCGCTATGTTGTAGGAATGTACATAAGACCATTACATGATGTATGTAATTAAAAAATGAAGATGACATTACATTACATTCCCCACCAAAAGGGTGAATGTCATGGTTTATTAAAGCCACAGGCTCAAAATGGTGATTCAGTGGAAAAGGTGGATTGCCACCGAGATCCATCTGGATCAGCCTTATTCAAAGAAGGTGGACTCACACATTAATAAAGTATCCTAAGTAAGGGGGTTAAGATAAGACCCTTTGAAAGTATCATTTTCCTCAAGGATGAAGATGAGGAAATTGTTGTAGAATCATTATTGGTTCCCATGTGGCATCTTCTATTTGCATATAGTTCCATTGGATAAATACTTCCCTAATCATGCACTGACACAAATGACTCTCTTTGGTATCCAATACCTCTTTTGGTTGGAGCCAAATGGAATATTCAAACATGACACATAAACTAATGGATGAATCTTGGAGTGGTGTTGATAGGATATTTCCCCCATGACTTTGGGTCAAGTCATAGTAGATCGAAACTAGATTGAGAAGAATGAAATCTTCCCTCCCAAACAAATGTGCAAACTGAAAAATAACTACCTTTCACTAGGAGATAGTAGGGAAATAAAGAATGATAAATATTACACCTTAAACCATTTGTTTGATGTCAATCCCTGCTCTTGCTTTTCAAAGTGCTCCTAACCTTTACCAGAACAAGCCTGCAAAATGAAATCAAGACAAATGCTGCAACGATGTAGTTATGTAATCAAGTAGAATATATATCATGTGTTATATCCAAAGCAAGTATGAAAAGTGATAACATACAATATTTCAATGAACACAAAATTGGATGGAAAGAGAACTCTTCTATCAACACCAAACATCAAACTTAGTTACAACCTGACTCGCTTCTGGCACTGCTTCGGATTCGACTGCTCGGGTTCCTCTGTAGATACTTCAAGCATATACTCAGCGATGAGGCTCTTCCTTGGATAGCCCAATAAATATAAGGAGACACCTTATGACTATATAAGAAGGAAGAAACACTGGAAAAGGATTTTTCAGGTTGGGGGATGCTACTTAGAGGATAAAAGGAATAGGGAAGCTTGCTAGATCTTAAAAGGATAAACTTGCACCAAAAGACTTCTCCTCATTCTATCCCTCAATGGTGATTTTATATCTTACCCAAATGGGTTAGGGAAGTTGGAATCCATTTTGTACAGGCACAGGGGCACTGGGAAACGATCCCAACCGAAAAAACCACTCGAAAACTTGGAATTATTTTATTTTTCATTATTTTTGAGGGAATTCGCTGGTTTTACGCTGGCAAGTCATGGATGTCTGCATTTTTCATCATAGGATCCCGCAGATATGTGCAAAACACATGTTTTTTAGATAATTTGGATGAGGCAATTTGGGAATTTGTCTAGCAAGCCAAGGGAAAGGGTTAGGCCATGGCACAAATGCATATGTATGGAATTTTGTGTCATAACAGATGCCCCCTAATGTTTTAGTTCAAAAGGAAAAAATGATAGCCAAAATACATTATAAAGAATGAGAGGCGAGGATTCATTGAAGTAAACCCGTGAAGGTTCCCAAACAACTGATCCAAGAACAACAACCATCAACATAGATCAAGTAAGAGTATTCTCTTCCCAAGTCAAGCATACCCATTCTCAAGTGTGATATAATCATGGCTGTCAAATCAAGTACACTACAAATACATGGCATATGTGAAATATAACTATAGTCCATGGCCACGAACAATACACAGTGGATCCATGTGATATAAGTGAAGTAGAAAGCATGGCCACAAAAAATACATAGTGGATCCATGTCAAAGTAGATCATAGCCACAAATAGACACACAATGGAGCTATGTCTCAAGATCAAGAATAGAGGATATCTAGAACCAAGGGAAAGAATAAGTTGATCCTCTACAAGTAGCAATGTCTGTGAGGTGGCACCATATGGGTTGGGAAGGAGCACAAAATATGTGGTGCTCATACTTCACCTGAGGTCTTCAATGATTCGTCGTGGTACATGTATATACTATGTGAATAGATGAGTCAAAGTCAAACATAATGAGACATCGTTTGATTACTGGTCATTGATGTATACCGTTAACAAATGCGAGATAACCCACCAATGATGATAATGGGCATCAAGGTACCATGGTACAATCTAACAAGTGTGAATAAATGAGTTGATGTCGAACACCTGGTAAAATCTATTGATCGGGGGCATTGATGTATTCCCATTTTCAATAGCAAGGGAGTCTTCCACTGATGATTACAAGACCCAAGGTACAAAACATAACTCTAGATCCCTATCCCATAGCATGATGTATTGCATTCGACGGGAAGAGATCCGCTGGAAGGAAGGAATTAAGGCATCCTTCATCATCCAACATTAGGGGTGGTAGAAGGCCAAATATTTGTAAGAAATCATACGAAGAGACAAATACTTGTGATGATGAGTCTGACTTGACTAACTCGGGAAGGCAAACTTGCAAGGTCAGAAATTAATTGCAGAATGACTGACTCAGGTTGAAAATTTCCCTTGAACACAAGCACGACAAATTATGTGAATTAGGAAGCATGGAATATAAGCTGGGATAAATTTTTGATACAGGAGGCATCAACAAATGCTCCATATGGTTGGAAGAATAACCAACTGGGGGAGCTAAAACTCAAAAATGAGAAAAAGTCTCTTAAATCCATATTAGACCCAAAATGATGAGATACTGACTCAATATTGTGCTTTGTTCAAGGGAAACAAGACTGCTACCAACACAAGAGATAGATGCTTCCCCCCCTTCTTTTTGTTTTATTTATTTATTTATTTGTCTTTTTCATATTATTAAAGCTTGAAAAATAATAAAAGAGTGTTATAGTACAATAGAGGAAACGAGTGTCGCGGAAAAGAAAACTAGTCCCAAAGCACAAGGAACATATCTATTCTCAATGCAAGGAAAGCATGTGTAGGATAAGGAAACTCATGGAATGTTTCCTCTATGGATAAAGTGTCGAGTCACAAAGGCATAAATTGTAAGGCTGTGTACTGATAGGAATGCATATGCAATTGGCTCAACAACAACATGCTGAAGCCGACATTAGGTTTAAAAGCGCGAGTGATCAATATGAAATGCAGTTACAACTCAACTTTAGGAAGTAAACCTCCTATTGTGGTATTTTTCATAATTTTAGTCTCCAAGGCTCGAAAAAGAGTAAAATAATACCAAGGAGAACTCTTCTAGTCAATGTTTGACTAGAGTATTCCTTTTTTTGTAAATAGTTAGCTCAGTATGGAAAATGTTTAAAATTATACCGAAAATACATCCTTTCAAATCCATTTTTTGAGTGTGAAAGAAACAAGGTCACTTGACCATCTTTTCATGTTTAAGGAGTCTGAAAAGAGCTTAACTGAAACTCCAATGTCCTTTTTCGGAATTTTAGTCTCCTGAGCCCCAAAAAGTGTAAAATAAAACTGAGGAGAACTCTTCTAGTCAGTAGACTAGAGTATACCTTTTTCATAATTACTCTATTCTTTCCGGAAAAGGGGTAAACTTGTGCCAAACAAATATTATTTCAGATCCATTTAACAAGTGTGAAAGAAACAAGGTCACTCGACAACCTTTTCAATTTTAAGGAGTCTGAAAAGAACTTAACTAAGACTCCATAATGTTGTTGTGAGAAGAATATAAGGGAGGCAGTCCCATGGGTGATGGACAGAATAATATTGGGTAAGAAGAATGAAGTTCATACACAATATCATGGTGGGACTAAATAGGACTCCCAAGCCTAATAGAAAACTTACAACATGAGCGCCAAAATGAAAAGGGGTTCTAAGATAGGACACCCATGGAAGGTAGGCTCTACCACATGAATTGAGACACTTCTAAATAACAAAGAAGGTTACATGTCACAACTCAGTGGGGTTGAACCTAAGGAAAAATGAAATAGGAAATAAATAATGAAAAAAAGCATGAAGGGGAAAATCTAACCTATATGCCAGTTTCGATATCATTCTCTGTTAGAATAGATCGACATGAAAGGAAAATGTACCAAAGAAAATGTCTCCAAAGTCATATATATAAGATCAAAAACACTCACCTAGAAGTTAATATGTCCAATATAGAAGCCTCTAATTAAAACAAGTATTATGGGATACGAAACTTGAAAACCAAAAACCCTAAAAATACAATATGTACAGAGGGCTGCACAGGCTTCTGGCTTATGCATAGTAGTGCTCTAGGTAGAGCCCATTTCTAGGCTCAAGGCAAGGGATTCTTTGGTAACAAACTTGTAAAGTTTCTAGTTCAAGAGGAGGTTGAAGATCCATAATCATAGCTTCAAGGATGGCCTCATATGAAGGCAACTCAACATCCATAAAATCAGTGCTCAACAACTCACAAATACCAGGTCTCAAGGTCTTACAAACAACAAGATCAAAATCAAGAGGAAATTCCAGATTACTCAAGTCAATAGGGGGAAGAAAGGGATCCCATGCCCCCAACAGATAAAACACCTTATCAATTTATGAGACCTTGTCTCGAGAAGGTGAACATAACTTTAAAGGATCCTTCTTAGGATCAATTAAACACCAAGGATAAGACACCACATAATTCACCTGTGGAGGGGAGGATTCTACTCGAAAAATAGGAACATACGAAGGGGAAACTTGAGGTAAATCCAAATTATGATGGTGATTATAAAATGAAAGATTATCAATAGTGGAATTGCTTCTGTTGTGAGGGAAATGCATCACACGAAAGAGTATAGACACCACAACATTCATCGCATACACATAATCATTCCCAAGAATTAAGTTAAAGTCTAAAGGGCCTGACACCACTAACAAATAGACTAGGAAAATATTCCCACCTAACTTGATAGGCAATTGAGGAAGAAACCCCAGACATTCGCTAGGTCTTTTGTCGAAAGCCAACAAATCACTAGTAGCTGACACAATATTTCCAAGCCAAGGATGATAAAAGGCTTGCAGGGGATCCTTCATCTACAATAGTTTGTAAAATTCCTAATTTATTAACTCCAACCGTTATCTAGAAGGGTGCAAAAGAAGGAAGGAGAGGCTCTACAAGATCATTCCAATCAAAATAAACCATCCTAGGACTTGGAGGGGGCATACTCGAAGAGAGTGGAATGCCTACTTGTTTAGAAGGTACTGAACTGGAAATTCTAATGACATGGCCAAAAGTCACATCACTCCCGAAAGAGGAGTGGGATTAGCCAAAGATTTCATCAGAGAAACCACTTCTTTAGACTTGTCGCTCTCCAAGACAAGAGTGGGATTGACCGAAGATTGTATCGGCACGACCACTTCCTCAACCACTGCTTGAATAGGACAAAATACAACATGGTCAAGAGATGTATCACCCCCCAAAACAAGAGTGGTGTCGGTCGAATATTGCATTGGTATGACCACTTTGTCGGCCAATGATTGATTATATTTCTAGAAAATCGAAGATGACTCAGAATTGAAGAGTCGTCAGACAAGGACCACACTTCTTGTAACACAACAATAACATGGCACAAATGAGTAAGGTGATATCATTTGCAAATATTACAAGGGAACTTGGGATTACCTCCTATACGTCTATGCTTCTCAACCATATTAGTTCCCCAAGCATGACTTGCAGTGGCCAGTGGGTTGCCCCCAATATGACTAGTAGAGGTTGGTTGCACATCTCCAATGTGACTAACAGAATTTGGTGAAAAGACTCTAACATGACTTGCATAGGTCGTTGAATTAATGCTAGTATGATTAGCAGTGACTGGAATTTTTCTCCTAGCATGACTTGTAGAGGTTGGTTGCATGCCCCCAACATGACTAGCAGAGGCTGGTGACAAGAATCCAACATGACTCATAGAGGTTGTTGACCTATCTCTAACATGAATCGTAGAGGTTAGTAGATGATCTCCAACATGACTTGCAGAGGTTGGTGATGTTTGTCTAGTATGACTAGAAGTGACTAGACTTGTGCCCCCAACATGACTTGCAACAACTAGTTTCTTGTATTCAACATGAATCATAGAGGTTGTTGAAAAATCTCCAACATGACTAGCATAGGTTGGTTTTGCACTTCCAACATGATTAACATAGGCTGGCTGCTAAACTTTAGTATGACTCACAAGGACTAGAATCTTGACCCCAACATGACTTGCAGAGGCTGGGTGTTGGTATTCAACATGACTCGCGGAGGTTGTTGACATATTTTCAGTATGAATAGACTCATGCCCCCAACATGAATTGTAGATACTGGTGATAGGTATCCAACATGACTAGCAGAGGTTGATGACTTTTTTTTCTTAGTCTTCCTCTTCCTATTCCTTTTAGACTTTTGGTTACTAGTAGTAAGAATTTTACTAGAAAGGGGAGGAGGAGGAGTAAACTATGCAGATGCATAAGGTGAAGGATTAAAAAATATACAATTCCACTGACATAAAGTTATTATTTGGAAATCATCAAGAGCATTTAGGACATTTGGAATGGTCCACAACCATACTAGTAGTCCTACATTGAACCCAAGAATTTTCAAAGTTGACATCAAGGGGGCACCGATGTTTCCAAAGAAAGGAAAAGCACAAGAATCCCCTTGGGAAGGGGTCCCTTGGTTGGTATCCTCAAGAACTTTGACCATATCATTCTTATGCACAGGTTCATCCCTTGTTGGATTGTTCATGTTCATAAAAGTCTCATGTACTGACTCTGGCAAACCAATGGTATAAAAACCTGCGCCTTCTAGGAGGCGCCTCCACACTTTGAAGAGAAAGACCAGGGGTCCTTCTCGACCAGTGGAGTGGTTGGTCAACCACCCTAAATCAATGATCCAAAATAGGTGAAACTAAAAAAACCTAAGGTCAACTACACACAGAAATACTCCAATAAAAATCCCTAAGAGAAACATTGCAAGAAAACAAATTTTCCAAATCTTCATCCCAGGTGGATGAGGTCCTGAGTCCAAAGAAATGAAAATGTGGAAATGGACCTTCCAGATGAAGGCATGAGTTGATTAAGTCCCATGGACCAATGAATGAAAGAGTGAGAAGTAGTTATCCTGACCTCCACTAACTGGCCTTATCCGGTGCAAGAACCCATGCTTCGTGGGGCACCCTCCAACAGTACTGAAAAGTGTGATACAAAATCTTCCCCAGGTACCACAACAAGCCCCTGTAGTCACCTCTGATATCCCTAGGAAAAGTCACTAAGGTCACCAACTCGTAATCAATGTCCGGGGGGTACAGTCGATAGTCATAAACAAACGTATGGGCAGGGTAACAAAGCCCAAAGATTCAAAAGTGCCACCTCTCATGGAGGTAAAGGAACTAGCGAAACCCCTAGTATACAATCTCTCCACTACACTTAGTCAATATTCAGAGGGGAAATCTCCTCAACTCTCCTTCACGTGACCTCGTGTTTATCTCCTGTGTTAGAAGAGGCTCCCATCTATACTTATACAAAAATTGGATTATAATCTCTCTAACTCAGACTCTTATGTTTGTTTAATTTCCTTGGAGAGTTATCTCTCCAATCCTAATCCAAGGCCCTAACCCTAAACTTGTTTGTGAACCCTAGAAACAAAGTCTAGTACATTTTAAGTTTAGCGTTCGTTTTAGTGGTTTTTTTTACTCAAAGGGTATGGAGGTGCAACTGATGTTGTTTGAGACTCTTACAAAAATGAAACTTATAAGAACATTGGCAAAGAAAAATTTACACTAATTCTTCAAATGAAAAAATATTTTCAATAAGAAAATGCATGAACAATCCTATGCTAGAATCTTTTCTTTTTCAAATAACAATGCAAACAATGCAGAGAAAGAAAGAAAATTAACTAGAAGAAAAATATTTTTTTTTTAGTTTTATTCTATCAAAGAAAAACTAACAAAATATTCTAAAATAAATGCAGGATACACGATTCATGCCCCCCCAGCCATGAGGAGGATTGTTTTTCAAAAAACAAATCATTTTGCTTTAAAATCCAAGCTAAAATTAAGCCAATAACACTGGGAAACCAAGATCAAGATCCTCAATGATCTGAAGGTTTTCACAATCTTAGACACAGTAATACAAATCAATCACAAACTCAGGAAGCTTAGGATAACTTGGAGAAACCCAAAAGTCTCCCAGAAATTGAAGAAATGTTTTTTTTTCACAAATTGCACACAAGTCCGTGACTGTGTGAAATGAGACTCGCAGATGTCCACGGGTCATACACATTAAAAGCACGGATATCTGCAACTGATAAAACATAGAAACATAGATAACTTTGTAAAATTGGAAAAATAAAAAGGACTTTCAATATGGAGACTCCCAGGAACTTATGGAAAAGTTTCCAAATAATAAAATATTTGCAACAAAGCTTGGAAAATAGGAAAACCCGCAAAAATAAAAAAGGACATGCAAGACACCCTCCAACCGACCCAAACTAGGAGAATCCTCAATATTGTCACCAATTCTGCTGATGGGATATTTCCCCCATGAATTTAGGTCAAGTCACAACATATTGAAACCAGATTGAGAAGACTAAAATCTTCCCTCCCAAACAAATGTGAAAACTAAAAAATAACTACCTTTTGCTAGGAGAGAGTAGGGAAAGAAAGAAGGATAAAGTGTGCACCTTAAACCCTTCGTTCGATGTCAATCCCTGCTCCTTCTTTTCGAAGCGCTCTTGAACTTTACGAGAACAAGCTTGCAAAATGAAATCAAGACAAATTCTACGATGAGGTAGTTATGTAATCAAGTAGCATATACACCATGTGTTATATCCAAAGCAACTATGCAAAGTGATAATATACAATATTGCAAAGAACACAAAATTGGAGTGAAAGAGAACTCTTCTATTAACACCAAATATCAAAGTTAGCTACAACCTGACTTGCTTCTGGCAATGCTTCAAAGCCAACTACTCAGGTTCCTCCATAGATCCTTTAAGCATCTACTCAACAATCAGGCTCTTCCTTGGATAACCCAATAAGGATAAGGAGACACCTTATGATTACATAATAAGGAACAAACATTGCAAAATGTGTTTCCAGGTTGGGGGATGCTACTCATAGGATAAAAGGAATATGAAATCTCGATGTAAATGTGTTGAACCTGCATAGAATAGATCTAGGTAGAAAATAACACACATGTTTGCAGAGAGAAATTGAGAAATAAGAATCAAGAGAGAAAGAATGGAAGAATTCTCATTAACCAAATGAATGAATGATAATTTACACACGATATACTCTATATAACTCAACCAATGCACACTAGAGGAGAATCCAATGTGCCATAGTGGTGGTATAGAGTGATATGGACACAAACCAGTAGTTACAGGAGTAAATTGCCACCTAGCCTAGTCTCTTGATCAATTACGGGAGTGAACTGCCACCTAGCTGAGTTAACTAGTCTATCAGTCTTCAGTTAACTAACTGAAACAGAGTCAAGTGAGGAGGAGATCATGGAATCATGGGTAATGCGCTAGTCTGGTGATGATCCTAAGGAAAATGCACATTAGCTAGTGATGATCCCAATGTTTCATGGTGACAATACCAATGTAGCATCTAGACTCCACTCAACTGATCAAACTGAAGTGAAAAATGAAGAGAATATTCTCCCTAGAGGAATATTCTTCCTAAAATATAGGAAACTGAATAATGACTAATAAGCAAGGAAAAACCTTAGGAAAAATAAATCCTAGTTGTGTGTGAAGTAACTCCAACACTTGCTAGATCTGAACAACATAACCTTGCACCAAAATACTTCTCCTCATTCTATCCCTCAATGGTTCTTTTATATCTTCCCCAAAGGGGTTAGGGAAGTTGGAATTTGTGTTGTACAGGCATGGGGACATTGGGAAACAAGCCCAACCGAAAAAACCACCCTAAAACTTGGAACTATTTTATTTTTCATTATTTTTAGGGCATCTGCGGGGTTTACATTGAAAAGTCACGAATGTTCACATTTTTCATCAAAGGAGCTCACAGATATGTGCAAAAGACATGTTTTTTAGATAATTTAGATGAGGAAAGTTGGGAATTTGTCTAGCAAGAGAAGGGAAAAGTTTAGGCCATGGCACAAATGCATTGGTGTGGCATTTTGTGTTATAACAAGTAGGTTGGGAGAGATCCAACTTGTAGGTGACCTATCCAATGCATTGTATGATCTGATAGGGACCATAGAACTTGGGAGATAGCTTTTGGGGAACTTTATCTTTGATTGATGTTTGTTTATAAGGATATAGGTGAATAAACACTTGATCCCATTTAGCAAAAGAACATTTAGATCTATGTTGATAAACTTGTTGACTCATACTATTTTACACCATAACCAAGTTTTTCTTGAGGATACAGATAATGAACTCTTTTGTGTGAAGCGTTCTATATATTGAATGAACCTTGGAGGTTCCTAGTACATAGGATGCCACTGACAGGGGGTTTTGGCCATAAATAACTACATACTATGTCATTTTGGTAGCTTGATGATAAGTGGCATTGTACCACCATTAGGAAAGAGGAATCCATTCTTCCCATTAATGGAATGTTTTTGAAGCAAAGAATCTCAATTAGGTTTCTGAGAACTTGTTGACCACTTATGTTTTACCATCAGTTTGAAGATGATATGCAATGATTGTACTCAACTGTGTATCTTGAAGTTTAAATAGCTCCTACCAAAGTTTTTTAGTGAATGTGGGATCCTGATTCAAGAAAATGGAAGGTTTGATCTATGAAGACCTAGGCAACTTAGGAATGAGTGAAAGCATGGGCTAAGGCACAAAAGTGAGCATATTTTGAAATACGGTTGAAAACCACCATTATCATTGGTTTGTTTCCATTTTTGGGAGTCCCAGAATAAAATACATTAAGATGTATGTCCAGATCTGTGTTTGGATTGGTAGTGGTTGAAATGCCCCTAGTATCTTCATCTCTCCCTTGTTTCTTTGGAAAGTTCCATGGGATGCTACAAAATCATGAATATATGTTTTCATTCCATCCTAGAAGAATGATAACTTAGTTCTTTCATAGATTTTATGAAATCCCGAGTGACGTATTATCGGTGATGAATGTAGCTCATCTAAGACTTATTATTTTAGGGTTGAATATTTTGCTAGAACAATGCACCCTTTAAACTGGAACGTATATTGTTTCCATGTATAACCTTTAAGTGGGTTGGAATCTGCCTAAATCTATTGGATGAGATACCTTAAATTACTATTTTCTAGCCATTCCTTGTAGACTTCCTTGAGCCATCCTGGACATGGTAAGGATATGGAAAGGAGTGATCCATAATCCTTCTCAAATTGTCTGGATAAACCATCGACCACAACATTCTCTTTACCCTTCTTATATGTGATCTCATAATCATACCATAGCATCTTTGTGACCCACTTATGTTTCTTTGGTGAAGATAACTATTGCTCGAGGAAGTATTTCAAACTATGATGGCCAATCTTGATCTGAAAATGCCTCCCTATGATATATGGGTTCCAAGTCTCCACTACATGCAGGATAGCCATCATTTCCTTCTCATATGTGGATTTTCCCAAATTTTGGCTACACAACTGCTTACTAGTGAATGCCAAGGGAGGTCCTTCTTGCATCGAAATTGCTCCAAGACCTATGCTTGAGGCATCGCATTCCAAGACAAAATTTTTAGTAAAATCAAGCACTACTGATATTGTAGTAGTGCATATGACATCCTTTAAAGCAGGGGAGGCTTGTACTGCTACCTTGCTCCAAATGAAGGAATTTTTTTTAAGGAGTAAAGTTAGGGGAGATGTGATTTTTACATAATTAGAAAATATTGTAGGAAAAAGTCTCCAGGGTTGAAAATTAGAAATGCCCCCTTCCATCATTATATGCTTGGAAGCAAGGGATTTGGAATTTTTTAAACTCAATTAATGAATCAAAGAGATACTTAGGGAGGTTTAAGAATGACATGTAAATCATGAAAGGGCCAATGATGATATTAAGGGCCTAAAAACCTTGGTCGAATAGAGGAAAGAATATTTGAATAAGCATGGTTAGAAGTTGAGTGAGGCCTTGAAATTCCCAACAAGTGTCAAAGATTAACTAGTTAGTGTTGGTTTTTCATAAGAGATGATACTGTATGTGTATATATTATTTCAATGATGAGTGTTCCATATATATATAACATATGGTGACCATCCATGAAAGGATGCATCACTTGGATAATAAATAACTACATATTATATATATATGGAAGAATGTCTTCACGATGTTGTTAAAACATCAACACTCCCTCTCAATGAGGGAGACATTCTTCATCATGCCAACAATTTTCTTTGACGTATACAAACTTTAAACACTCCCTCTTAACTAGGGAGGTATTCTTTGTTGCCACATGAGCTCATCAGATATCCATAGTACAACATGAATTCACAACCAATGCATCCAAGGCCTGTGGGTAGCTCTCAAATATCTTCAACATGTCACCATGACATCCATTACCTCACAATTCATATGTACCTCATCATGTGCACCCCTGTGATTTCACAACCAATGCATCCAAGGCCTGTGGGTAGCTCTCAAATAGCTACAACATGTCCCTAGGACATCCACTACCTCACAATGCATTTGTACCTCGTCACGTGCACCCCTGTGACTTCAAAACCAATGCATCCAAGGCCTATGGGTAGCTCTCAAATAGCTACAACATGTCCCCAGGACATTCACTACCCCACAATGCATTTGTACCTTGTCACTCCCTTTGAAGAGGGACCGCGCCAAGTTATCTCTCTTATTTTCCTGGGCCCTCCTGTGAGGGAGTTAAGCCTGGTCCCACTCTGATACCATGTTGGTTTTTCATAAGAGATGATATTGTATGTGCATTTATTATTACAATAATGAGTGTTCCATATATATAGAACATATGGTGACCATCCATGAAAGGATGTGTCCCTTGGATAATAAATAACTACATATTTATTATATATATATTTATACTTTGTATTATAAATATGATGTCATATATATATATGTGTGTGTGTGTGTGTGTGTGTGTGTATGTGGAAGAATGTCTTCCCAATGTTGTTCAAACATCAACAATTAGTAACCAGTGAGACAAGTAGTAATCATAGGAAAGGTATGAAGAGGCCTTGGAGAATGTCTTCCCGATGTTGTTCAAACATCAACAATTAGTAACCAGTAAGACAAGTAGGAATCATAGGAAAGGTATGAAGAGGCATTGGAGAATGAAAAATTGAAGAAAAATTTGGGGACCATTAAAACCATAGTGTGGAACAACATCGTTGAGGATGTTTCCAAGATCAAGGAGCACTTGTGTTACTTTGTGGAATTTGGAAAAATTTACTCCCAATTGAAAAATTACCTAGATGAGTTAGAGTGGATAATGAATGTAAGGCCTAGATCTCCACTCTAGTTGTCAAAATAATTAACAAGGTACCCACATGGGAGTTGAATCTACTAAGATTTAAGGACACGGTGACAATATCAATAGATTTTGATACAACCAAAGGAAGTTGTTGAATTCTAACATAAACAATAGTAAGGACATAAATGTTCAAATCACAATCAAGAAGTTCATGGACAACATTGCATGTATGGTGAGCTTTGGATTACCTTATCCATGGGATGAGAAACTATTTTTTCATCCTTTGTAGGAATATGTTGATTTGTTATGACTAGAAAAGATAAAGGATATTATCATAGAAGAAAAATGGGTCCTACCAATAGGAATGGAGATCATGTGGTACGTTCAACCCCTAGTAACTATTTAAAACACCATGAGCCGCATGGTCTGCTTGCTACCCCTTGTATATTTTTCTAAGAAAATAGAATTGGATAAATCATTTATATTTTTGAAGTGTTGGAAGGTCCTCTTAAGAAATGTGTGGTGAAAAATTCAAAGTGTACATGACTATGCCAACAAGGATCCACATATTAGGTGACCCTACAAAATTCCCCTCTCATAGATAAGATTCCAATGGGACAAGTGGTACCCCTATGATAATAGGGCGCTCACACTCAACCGCCAACAAGACATATTGGATCACCTACTCAACACTCAAGAGGGATTAGTGTTAAGAAATAAAGGGACAAAAATAGAAGGATAAGTGATTTTGGTTACATCCTATCATGACTCCCTAATATTGTGGCATTACTAATGGACATTATCTCATAAATCCTAACTATTCCCTAAAAGTTTCCATCCAACTCACATGCAACAAAGGGGAATCAAAACCTATAAATATATAAAGATCCAACTTATCCAAGGGTTGACATATTTTTATCATTACATTGTTGGGATTCCAAGAGATTGAATTTTTTTTATTGTTGTAGTTTTTGTTGGTTTGTCTAAGAAGGATCAATCACATTGGTATCATCTTTTCTCCTCTCTTCTCCTCGTTCACTCTGTAATATAGACTTGAATTACAAGTTATGTGGAGGGTGAAAACAAGGCCCAATATAGAGATTTTATAGTCCCACTGATGTTGTTTTTGTATTAAATGAATTTTTGAGTGTGTTATCTTATGATCAAGACTAAGCTGATTTTATACTATTGAACTAGTAAAGCTTGAGGAAGTTATTGTGGTTCCCTACCATATTTGTGTCTTATTTTATATTAAGTAAATTGATGGATCTATGTTTGTGTGCATGGCCATTTAATTTTTTGTCTTATGAATGTGAATGATTAAGAAAGTGGTGTTTCAGCCTCCTATTAAGTCCATATTTATGATTTTGTCTTATTTATTTCTCAAGATGAAATCATGATTAAGGAACCCATTTGAAGGAAACTATTAAATCCTATATCTCTGCAACATTTGATATCTTGTCTTAATTATTCTCAATGAAAAATACAAATCACACTTCTTTTATTTTCGTTTAAGACAACATGATGTATTTCTTCTTTTGAAAGAATGGCTAGAACTTAATAGAACATATTTATATTGAAGATGGTACCCCCCACTCCCCCCCAAATATCCCAAAGATGGTTTGATGGTATAGAGTGGTGTGGGAAGTTCTCCTACACATTATTCCCTAGAAACCAAATGGAGAGAGTGCTCTCTTTTATACATAAATTTAATGGAAACTAGAAATAACGAATATCTAAATAAATCCACTTATGGATTTAATAAATCCATAGTGGTTACAACAATTTCCTAAATAATGAATAGTTTCCATGATCCTTGCTAACAATTAGCAATTAATAAATAGATTCCAAGATCTTTGCTAATAATTCGAAAACAATAAATAACTCCAAGATCTTTGCTAATAATTAACAAATAATAAATAACTCCAAGAATCCTTGCTAACAATTAGCAAATAATAAATAACTCCAAGATATTTTGCTAACAATTAGCAAATAATAAATAACTCTAAGATCTTTTGCCCCAGAATTCCAAGATTCTTGGTTGACCACTCAAACTAATATTTTGTCTTGGAATTGCAAAATTATCTCTTTCTCTTTGATTTTGTTGGAGTAATATTATTGTTGCGTAAATCCGTAAATGAAAAATATGGGACAACGACTCAAGGTTTCTTGGATGAGTTGTAGAACAAGCAGAGTTGTAGCAGTGGGAACCAAAGTACATCCTATGGTGATATCACATTTTTCACAATAACTTGTCTGGAACATCGTCTTTGCAGATTAACTCAAATATAAATGCAAGATATGTTATTTCTCTAATATTTAACCATAATTCATATGAAATACTAAGGAAATTCAACGGAAATCACCTTGGTTCTAAATCTCGCATATAAACACTAAATTGGATTAATGAGCATTAATACGAGATTATGGGTAAGCAAGAAGGGATTAAAGATATGGAAAGGGGATGTAAAAAGGATGACAATTCCATGGCCTAATAGTTGCATCCTCCAATTCATTCCCTTCCTTTGATGTGAGCTTCAAATTATGTTCCATTGGAGTGGAAACAAGATTACACTCAGTCATGTTGAACTTGTTCAACAATTATCCAACATACTTCTTTTGGGAGATGAATATGTACTTTGGATTTTGATTCATTTCAAACCCCAAATAGTAGTGAAGATGTCCCAAATCTATCATCTCAAAGCCTTTATTCAAATATTTGTTTATGGATGCAATATAACTTTCATTGTTCCCTATTATTAACAGATCATCTACATATACTACAAGATATACAATAGTTTGTCCAACTTGGTTGAAAAACAGAGTTGTGTTGTCAAGAACGAAATGATTGAAATTTAGTTTCGGAAGATGCTTAGTTAATTTTTCATACAAGGATTGTGGTGCTTGTTTAAGGGCATATAAGGATTTAATGATCTTACATACTTTCTATTCTTGTCCCTTTACAACAAAGATTTATGGCTGAGCCATGGAAACATTCTCTTTCAAGTCTTCATTCAACAAAAAAATATTCACATCTATTTGATGAATTTTCCATCGATTCTATGTTGCCATGGAAAATAGAGTACTTATGATAGCCCATTTTGTTGTGGGGGAAAAAACTTCCTCATAATCGATACCTTCTTTTTGTGCAAATAATTTTTCCATGAGCCTTGCTTTGTTCTTGTCAAGTTAGCCATATGATTTGTACTTGTTCTTTAATACCCACTTGCATCCAATTGGTTTGGTTCTGAATGGAGGGTCCACCAAATTCGATGTCACATTCTTGATGAGAGCATCATATTCCTTCTGCATGGATTCTTTCCACTCATCGTGGGAAGTGGATTCTTCAAAGGAATTTAGTTCAAAGTTAGTAGATAAATTAAAATCATAATCATATGAAGCATCCTTGTCATCTACATCACCTGAATTTGAATTATCTACATCACCTCCATCTTGTATTAAGAAACTTTTGGTTCCTACCTTTCTGACCTCATCAGGATGAACACTTTCAAGTGTTTTTATGAGCCATTTTGGTGGACCTTTCTGATATGGTCCAGATTGCTTAGCTAATTGAGATGGTGATGAATTCTCACCAAGACTAAGATTTCCAGTCCTCTCAATCAAATCATCCAAATGAACTTCTGGTTATGATGAAGAGGTTGGAACTTCTTTTTGAGTGGAATATGATGCTTCAAAAGAAAAAGGAGATTCCATAGATTGACCCAAGATAGGGACCCCCCTTCAAGATGTGGAATATTATTATCAAATTCACGATATATATTTACACAAGTGAGTTTGTTGAGATGATCAAGCTGTCTGTCAACAATGTTTTCATTCTTGGAGGATTCAAGAAAGATTACATCTTTGGAAAGGATGACATTCTTGTTTTCCTCATCATAAAGATGATATCCCTTGTTGTTATTTGATTACCCCAAGAAGATGCACTTACGAATCCTTGCTTCAAGATTTCTTCTTTTCTCTTTAGGAATTAAGGAAGAGTAGGTGGAACTAAAGACCCTAAGATTCCTCATCGAAGGAATGTGGACATACCACATTTCACAAGGAGTATTGTTTTCAAGAGAATGAGATGGAAACCTATTTTTCACATAAGCTACAAATAGACTAACATCATCCAAAAACATTAATTTTACATTCTTGAAAAACATCATGGAACAAACCATATTTAGGGGTGTCTTGTTCATTCATTCAGCTATGCCATTCTGTTGAGGATTGTATGGAATTGTGGTTTGATTCTTGATCCCATGTTGGAGAAGGTAGATTTCAAATTTATTAGATGTATATTCTCTTCCAATATCAGCGTGAAGAGAGCTAATATGAGACTGAGCTTCATTTTGAATCCATACATGAAATTTTTTAAAAGTTTCAAAAGCTTGTGATTTTTCTTTTTGAAAGTACACCCAACACACCTTGGTGTAATCATCAACAAAATTGATGATACATCTATTTCCATTTGTAGAAGGAACATGCACAGGGACACACAAATCAAAATGAACCAATTCAAGTTTTCTACATGCTTTGGAAGTATAATCATGAAATGGTTGTTTGATATGCTTTCCAAGGATCCAAGCATCACATCGATTCAATTTCCTAGGAATAGCAGGAAAACTAAAAACACCATTCTTTCCCAATACATGAAGGTTGTCATAATTAATATGACCAAATATAGCATGCTACAAAAGACTATATGGCATTGTACCTTCATTGTGATGAGAGAGGTATGCAATATTATGTGCATGTGTAGATGTTAGGAATAATTTTAAGGATGTAAATTTATATTAAAATGTAGAAACATGGGCTAATCTTACTAGTCCTTAATATGAAAAATGTAAAATGTTTGGCAATATTTTTGTAAAAATATTCAAATTTCTAAGGATTTTATATAGTTTCTATAAACTTTTGGTGATTTTTAAGGTAAACTAATTTTATTCTATGGAATTTGGGCAAATCGTTTTTAGAAAAATGGGAAATTGGTGAATCTCTTTTGGAGAAAAACCATGGAAAATTATCCCATTAGAGAAATTTATCCCCTAAAATCATCTATTGTAAATGTCCCTTTAAACTTCAATAGTCTTCCATCTTCCATTCCGATCATGGAAACCATGTTGTTAGAATCCTTCCTTATTTCAACTTTTCCACTAAAGATATGGATAGAGTGGCCTTTCTATAAAATGTGCACAAGGGATAAAATGTTCCTTCACAGTTCAAGAAGATAGAACACGTTATGAAGAAGAAAATACGAGAGTATAGGAAACTTAATCTTTATGGTTCCCATTCCCAAAGGTTTGAGACTCAATTTATTTGCAAAATACAATATTCCATCTATATTATTATTGAAATATTTGAAGAATTCTCCTTGGAATGTAAACTGGGAGGTTGCACCTATGTCAATAAGCTACACATCTCTCCAAGAAGAAAATTAAGTTTAAAAAAAATCTTCAGTTACTCCTACATTGCAATGGGAAGCAACGTAATGAGCAGATTCAAATGATTTACCTTTCACTGGTTATGAAGTTTTACCTTTGTGTTCTTCCTGATTATATCTATCTTCTTTGATATTGTCCCATGGGACTCTATAGTCATTCACTTCATGTGACCCATTATTTTTGTAAGGGTACAATGAATATTGGATCTCTCATGAGGATTATGCCTACCCCCTTCCTATGAGATTCTTCTTTCTATGTCTTTTCATTTCTTACAAATGAAAGTAAGTGTTAAGGTCCTAACCCGCACATAGGTAGATCAATGTATTC
>ML786772.1:717777-758593 GCA_009831015.1 Picea engelmannii | reverse complement strand
TCGATACAATCATTACAAAGCATATCTGAATCCTACACTAAATCGGATCTTCTTTCTAAATCAGCATAGGATGTCCTATTCTCACGCAACCGAATGCTAATACAGGAGCTGAACGAGGTATTGCTGTTACGGTTGGTGTAACAACTCCTTCTCATAGCTGCTGATGATGTTTCAGCATCGCAATTCACGGGCTGTTTCAGCCACGTGAATTGCGCCCTTTGACTGTGTCGGCCTTGACTGTTAACTGTCACGTCTCGTGTTTCGGCATCGTGGCGGTCTCCTCTGTGTTTCAGCATCTGCACTTCTGAACTGAGTGACAGCTCCGTGTTTCAGCATCTGCATCCTCGAACTATGTATCTTTTCCGTGTTTCGACATATGTGACCTTAGACTGTGTAGCAGCTCCATGTTTCAGCATATGCGTCCTCGGACTGTGTAGCAGCTTTCGTGTTTTAGCATCGGCCTTGAATACTATTCTGCAAATATGGACACTTATGCACTTCTAATCAATGGTTAAGTGCAAAAGTAATGTAAAATATTATGCAAAACAGATTAAGCATATAGTAAATGAGAAAGGACGTTGTATACCTTGGAATGATTAGATGAAGTGATATTATGAGTCTAAATACAAGTGATGAAGGGTATAATGATGGCAAAAAGTATGGGCAAAAAGGTACAATATGTGGTCCTAACAGTACATCTTCTTTGGGTAGTGATAGCCATGCTATCTTTTTCATTTATGAAATTTAGGTACACCCTGAACTTAGCAGCTCCAACAACAATAGAGTCCCAGATCACGTGTTTAGCTCCTTGCAAAATTCCTTTACCTTTTAACCTCATTTTCAACTTTCCCACTCTTTCCTCCAAATCTTGATTTTCTTTTTGGAACTGGGCCATCTTCTCATTCTTTATTTTCATTTATTGTTGCAACGTTTCTATATCTCCCTTAAGACTCTTGATTTCTCCTTCCTTGAGGCTAACTTGGGACATAGCCTGAACCATTCCATCAATGTTTGGCCCAATTTCCACAGTAGAAGGTACAATAGAAGCCACGTCTGATGTTACTTCCTGCCCTTGTGACCAATTCACTTTTTATTTGCCCACCTGCAATACTTTGGCTTTGTAATTTAGTGCTTCTTGTCGAAATGTCTCCTTTTCTTGTTCCATAGAAGCCAACTCTATTGTTTGTGGATGCTCTATGGTAGACATCTTTATCTTCTTCTTCATGATTTGAATCATTTTGTCTTTCTCATCTAAGGAAGATTTTACCCCTTGAGGGCCTTCAGATTCTAATCTCTTGACTTGAGTCTGCCAGGCTTTGCTGGATTCTTTTTCTTGCCTCAATTGTCCCTCCAACTTAAGTGTATGAGTTGTTAGCCTTTAATCCCTCAAAATCAGACTCAGGTAGTCTGGATACACATGTCACTGGTGTTTCTGTGAAATTTCACCTTGTCTGGGGCATTGATATTTTCATAATGCAGCTTAATTTCAGGCACTTTATCCTCATCTGCTACTGCTATGTTGAGTGTATTTCTCTCTACATCCTTGACTAAGAATAGGGAAGACTTATACTGAGAAACCCTTTCTACCTTGCGTATCAAATATCTTATTTCACTCATGGCCAAGCTTCCTTTCACATTATATTGATTTGCTAAATCTTTTTTGGATTGGTAGACTGCTCCAGGTGTCTTATTGAAGGCATGTTTCTTGCTGCTGAAATCTCTTGAACTAGTTTCACCCTGTGGCATGCTTTCTGTACTAGCCTCTTTTCTTTTGGTTCCACTCTCCACCATTTCTATGCTCATTTTCTCTTTAGGTTATTCTTCCTCCAAGTTTAATATATGTGGAGATTGTGTGATTTTCATTTTCTTGGGAACATTTTTCTGACCACTGGTGCCCAGGGCCTCTGAGCTGCTCCTTTTGCTATAAAAACTCATCTTGGGAACTTTAATAATCATCCTTGGAGTAGTTTTCTGTGTTTAAGTCTTCTGTAGGTTTGACCCTACTTGTTGTGTCTGATCAGGCTGCAAAATGACTTCCATATCTGCACAGGTTTCCAGATTTTCCAATTTATCAAAACCTTCAACACTCTCATGTTCATAAGGGCCTTGTTTTCTCACCAATCTTCTTTTATATATGACCTGGTGTGGATCATATTTTATCCCTTGTACCTGGGCAAATCCAAAATCCTTGAGCTTGGCCAGGGTCTGAGGCAAGCATGATCTAGTCTTCACAACAAAGGGTCCTATTATGAAAGGAAACTTTAAGTTAGATGCTTAGTGCATTTTCAGAAAATGTTCTGTTTCTGAGATGATTCTTTTCCTGATGAAATCCAGGGAAAAAAATATGGGAGTTAGGAAAACAGGTGGAAGGTAAGGTGCTTCTTGGTAACCATATACCCAAATTATAGTAGAGTGCATGAACATCACCCAATCTCCCACTCTGTTATCTGGATTAGGCTACAAATAACTTTTCATTTCTTCTAAAACCCTTGGCAGGTTGGCACTGAAGATTAAGCTATAAACTCTGGACATGATCTTATTTATAAAAATGAGCGTTGTGATCCTTTTGCATTCATTGAAGATGAATACAGCCTCAAGGATCTCTGACTTGTTTGTCTCTAGGAACATTTTCAACAAGTGTGTGTAATACCGGAAGTGCCTTAGTGATTGGAAGTTCACTAGCTACTTATGTACATTATTAGTTATGAACTCTTCAAAACTGATATAGATTGATTGACTGGACTCTGACTGAAAAAAGGTTAATAGAAAACCCAACATGACCTCAACTACAAATTTGTCATTATCTAAACCTAAAATCTAACTGAGTATGGAACAGGCCCACTGGACTTCAATAACCATGACACTTACATTCATAGGCAATGACAGGCTCTCAGAATCATGTTTGGGTTTAAAAATGGTCTGTAAAAATAGGGTTTTGACCTCGGGGGGACATTCTTTGTAGATTGTAATTAGCTTCTCTTCCTCGAAGGGTTTAGACCCTGCAAGGGGAGACTCTGGTATACCAAGGGCGTGTCGAACTGATAGGCTATCTACTCTGCACAGGACCTCTGACCCTAACTTATTTAAAATGACCTTTTCTTCCTGCGAGTATTGTTCTACACACTAAATTATGAATTCTGGGAAAGGGAATGCGACTTCGATGACGTAAGGGACTATGGAGGCTTGGACCACTTCGAGGAAAGGTATTTGTCTCCCTACATTATATAACAAATTGGCTCTGGATATAGAGACATGCGAGACTGTAATTTCGGTGTCAAACACTGTTGGCATAGGGGCAGACCCATGGTTTAATGCTTCAACAATGCACAAAAAAAAACCCTAACTACCAGTCCTTTTGGAAACACCTGCAAAGTAGCTGAAGTCTCACCCGAGGTAGAGGCAGGGGGGGTTGCAGGACTCAAGTGTCTGCAACCTAGCTGGGACATAGATCTCTGATCACAATTCCTTAACAGAGCACTTAGCAATTAACATTCATTAGTCCCTAACCCTTTATTCACATGGCAGGTAAAACCCTAATTACAGAACAACACAATATTCAACAATATCTAAGTATATCTGACCATTTAGCGCATAACATCAACAGATCTAACATTCATCCAAGTTATTAAGCACTAAGATACTATATTAGATGCATCTAACATACATAAATATTCAACACTAAGCATAAATCACATTAATGACACAAAGAAATAACAACACATGATATACGTGGTTCACCCCTAGCATGGGGATACATCCACCAACTCTTTGTCTTCTTTATTATATTCTTTAAATGCTCTTACATACACAGAGCCA
This sequence comes from Picea engelmannii, assembly GCA_009831015.1. NCBI lineage: Eukaryota > Viridiplantae > Streptophyta > Pinopsida > Pinales > Pinaceae > Picea > Picea engelmannii. The sequence goes on along the minus strand of ML786772.1, from coordinate 754,777 downwards.
CAAAACCAACTCTGCATAGGACAGGAGATATGCACGCACCTCACCAGATCTTCCTTCTTACATAGTCTGCACACCAGCTTCTTACAATCACTTGCACTTAGCTCTGCAAGTCTTAACACATAGTATGCACAAAGCCTCTAGTTTCGCACTAAGCCAATTCTACTAGGTCTCTCCACTAGTTTCATACATCGCCTAGATATCTATTTATGAATTACAAATGGGGCCTAAACATGTGTAAACCCATGGGCCAACATCCCATACCCGTTACATAAACCCTAATCCCAAAAAGAACACAAAAGGGGGCGAGATCCCTGTTGACGTGCATAAGTGACATACCATCAACTGGGAGAATAGATCCAGACCGAGGTTGTCTAATTAACCCAAGATATTTGGTGTGATATATTCTGATGGGTTTAATGGCTCCGTTAGCCAACTAGGGTCCTAAAATAATGAAAAAAAATAAACTACTCTAAAGATAAAACTATAATACTATATACTTTAATCTAATTATTTATAAGTATTTCCAGAAATATAAATATGTGACTATAAAAAGAGTATTTACAAATTGCAAGTTTTTGGCGAATGACTTGTGAAATCAATGTTTGGTAATTTTTTTCGAAAGTAGATAAAGAAAGCACATATTTTTATATTTTCTGTTTTATAATCTAAGATCTAAGAACTTAAAAAGATACTAATAAAACATGATTTGAAACAAGGATAGAGTAATGGTCACAACCAATTTAAACTGTCTTGTTTCGTTGATAAATAAACTAATAACATAAATTAAATGCGAATAAAGCTAACCTAGGATTAGTTTCATACTGTGTCTATGTCTCTGTGCGATCCAGACCTCCAACTATCTTGCCTGTGAGAGAAATCTGCGACAGGCTTGTACTAATGTCTCTCGAATAAACTCAAGGTGTTTATTGCCAGCTAGGATATAAGAACAGAGTAGCAAAAATGTAGATCCAGTGACCTTGTGATTATGAATGATTACAGTAAAAGAAAATTCAATGTGAAACATTCATTGGATACATCAACTAAACATCAAGCATAAATCATGATATTAAAGTTGAAATAATGATCACATATATAATATATGAAAAAACAAGTTATAGAATTTTTTTTAAAGGACTGAATAAGATGAAACATCACATGCTAATGAGACTAAAACTGCATAACATATCGATATCTCATAATATAAAAGGCAAAACATAAATGGAACAATGTCACATTGGTCTAAAGCCAAAATGCGAACCACTTGTCCATATAGTTATGAGAATTACATGTCCATAATTTGTTCCAAGAAATTATGCCTTTCACTAACAAAGTGAATAGTATTTAAAGTAGCCTGAGATCACATGCTCATATCTCACATGATAGAGTTGGATCTCCCAAAATCAAGTAAATTTACGAAAATAGTGGATGGGAAACCACTTATAACAAAGTTTGTTTATTAAAAAATAAATCAAAGTTTTTCTAAAAAATAAGGAGAATAAACTACAGATCATTTAGACGTATAATTGAAAATATTTTCTCCCAATAATCAACAACATAATCTCCAATTTCCTGAGAAAAGAAAAAACAATTTGACAAATTCAAACAAACAATTACTAATAACTAATTTCTTATTAAAAAAGACTTGGCTACATAATCGAAGATTCTGTAGCCAGTCTTAATTTTAGTAAATGAAATCAAAACTTCAAATCTACTTATTTCGAATTAGATAACATAAATAAATTGAAAATAAAATAAATTTGTTTACCATTAAAAGTTAACTAAAGAGGGGTTGGAGAATTCAGAGTTTATTATTGCCTTGATACTAGTCGCATTCAAAGTTTATTATTTCCTTGATACTAGTCGCATTCTTGATACTAGTCGCATTCTTTATTATTTAGTCTTCCTCTTTGCATGCGCCTTGAGATCAAGGTTTTATTTCCTCAACAAATCATTCTAAGTAGTAAGAGTTTTAATTTGGACCTGAAGGAGTGGAATTTCGGTGTAATACCGCTCAACCCAATGGAAACAACCATCACATTGTACAGGGGAGATGGCAGGTTGATGAAGGGCACAGTCAAGCAAGGGAGCATCGGTCTTACTTTTCGTTTGCTTCTAGTCATGCTCAATACCGGAGAACCCTTCTTTACGTTTAAGGCATGGTGGAAAGTTTGTCATAAAATCATAAGGTTTAGTAGGAATGGTAACTTCCCTCTTGGAACCCTGCAATCCTAGATCTTCCTGAACTAGAAAATCCTCTATTTCAAGATCCAAAACCTTATCGACCTCGATCGGATTGATCGAGCTTAGATGAGTATCATTTCGGTTCCTTAGTTTCCTTGAAATTAGGCGCCCTGCCTTCTTGTTTTTGAACCATAAATCTGTGCATTGTTGTTATGTTCCTTTGTAAGGTTTCTTGACATCTGACTTAATCATAACGTTTAGGCTAGCATCAATCACAGGCATAAGAGGTTTAATTACCTTCAATTCAATAGTCTCTTTCTCAGAAAATCTTGTAGGTGAAGACTTACGCGGCGTCCCTTCATCTATAGGGTTTTTGTCAGTAAACTCTGGTCCATTGATTGAAATACCGAACTGGTCTTCAAACACTAACTTGTCTAAGTTAGGGTTTGTTGTAGGATCAGTCTGGGAAAAACCATTCCTTATCAAAAAAATTCTCCCAACTGTCACCTATGGTTGACAGGTCAACAATATATTAACCAATCTGTGATGGAATAAGCTTGAATCGACACCCTGTCATTTAAATAGTTTGGAAATATTATAGATACTTCTCAACAAGTAAAATGTCATATCTATGAAATTCATGAGTAAACGAATATGGTAGAGGAAGACCGGTCCGTATCGACCTTCGCATGTCACAAATTGCTTGAGGATTAACAACAAACTATGCCATCTAGGTTTTACCAGGGAGATAGGAATACCTTTTACACAACAACTGATCTTTTAGGATGTCATAAATAAACTCCACAAGACTCCTTCAATTCAAGCGTTTTTGAACCACCTTTCACCCTTTGATGGAAGCCCTATTTCTTTACTAACAAACTCCTCGGTCAATTCTAATTGTATGTCTCCAATTTTATCTCTACAACCATCGAAGGTTTGTGCGAAGGCTTTTTCCACTTGAAGATTATAACCCTCAAATTTCTTAAGGAATATATCCTATCCATGAATTTTTAGGTCCTCAATTGCATCATCATGAGAAAGGAAGGCCTGACATCTGTTTGGATCCAAGAGAATGACAGGCACCATGACAACTATAACCAAAATGTGTCATAGATTAGTCGGAATAGTCTTAGTTTCCATTCATGTGAGCAACAAAATCCCGTCTGAATGGAGAGTGGAGACATAAAAATAACATAGCCCGTGTGTTATCATAACTCAGATAGTGGGAGTGAAAACCAGAGGGTTCATTGTAATCCTCTACCATCTCTTGTGATGAGTTCCATAACTACAGAGTACCAAAACCTTATGGAGGAAATGAATAGCTCATTAATATGTTAAGCCAGCAAGGCAAGGTAAGGATGCGAGTACAACAGGTCTGCATTCATTTGTATGACTGTTGGTATGACCATTGAATTCCTGAGAGGACTATCAAAAATATCAAAGGCTCTTCACAAATAAAAAAATAAACTATCAAACCATATTAAAACCATAACATCGAGAATATATCACTCAACCATTAGATTTGGATTTCCAGTAAATATGGGTGACCTTTAACAAAGATGTTTCTAAGGCACAAACAAAAATTATAACACCATGCTAAGTTTTATGTTTAATTCATGCTTACAATCATGAATTAAACATAAAACAAAAAATGGAAACACAAACAATAGGAAATTAATAAGGGTAGCTTTTAATCCAGTAATCATCTCAAAACTCTAAAAAATGTTTACAAAATTGAGGTGATGGAAGCTACAGAAAAATGAAATTTATTCCGATCATGTTAAATATCAAAATCATGTGGGGCTACCAAAAATACCGCGATCTCCACTTCACCCGGCGGTTCATATTCAACCAGCCTGTCGAAGTCCCAAAAATGGTCAAACATGACCAAGGTTCTCCAAAACTTGGTTGAGGGCCAACAGGTCCCCAACACTCACCTGCGACTCATCCTGAGTTACTCTAATCTAGGAAACTCTGCTTCAAAGGCCTCAAGCTACTTCAACCTATTGCTTCGCTAGACCCTCCTACTCGACGAAATCCTGAATAACTTTCTCGGTCACCAGTCCTTCTAATCGTTGTTCCACCATGGTGACTACTTGTTCTAGTTGTGCACCTTGTCCCTCAATCTACTCAAAAAGTGTGCAGGTTTCATCCTGCATTGGTTGTAGCCTCTGGGTCACTTCCATGACTTTACTTTGGATGGCATGGACCTGTTGCTGAATGGTGCGCTGTTCTTGGGACCTTTTCATCCTCTCGACTGTTGACAACGGCTTCAACTGTGCTTGTACTGTCACTGCTTGTTTCTTTTCTTCATGGAGTTGTGACTCCAATGTCCTTAGCTCTGGGTCTTCTGCAAGGTGCTCGTAGGTCTACACACTTCAAATTATTAATTGCTTGCATTCTAAGGCCAATTCCTTGATTCTTTCTACTATGCTCTGAGCAGTTTCTTCCCTCTGATCTCGCACTTCCTTTGGAGTGGTTGGCATGACTTGTAGTTCATATTCTGCCACTCTTTCTTGAAGCTGCTGAATAGATTCAACGAGCTTCTCTACTTGACTCTCCACTGTGTCTTCTTCTATCGGTGCAAGGCCTGACATAGAGCGAAGTGCTATGGTGATTTCCTCCTTGAATCCCATCTGCTCTATGAGTAGCTGTTCTTTTTCCTTCTAGATCCACGCTTTATCCTCTGCAAACTTCACCTGGAGGTAATCTTTCTCTTGCTGCGCAATCCGACATTGCTCTAGGGCTTCTTCTTTTGCTTGCTTTAATGCCTCTATGGTCTGCTCCTTTTCCTTCTGTACCCGACGAAGGTGAGCCTCGACTGAGTCTGCTAATATGTGTAGTTGGGTAGTCTCATCTCCTACTTCTATGTCCGTTGCTGACAATGACGCGATAAACACCGCGCGGCTCAAATAAAGAGCCTGTTGTACCCCTTTGAGCTCCGCCTCGATCCTGTCAAACATTGTCTCCTATTTGTTTTTGCTTCACTATAAAATGTCCTATGAGGTATCTGATACAACGAATATGATGAGGTCAATATCATCTACCATGAGCACAGTCTAAAATCGAGGTTTATTGGATTTTGACGTCTTTCACGATGAATGTTTCTACGGGGAACCCTTTCTTTTCTTGGATGTCTCAGCCTCCATGATGGGATCCTTAGGCGGTGTTACTTCGCCATGTTCTTATTTTTTTTCTTCCCATTCCTCCTCTTCTTTGTCTACTTTGTCGCTTCCTCCTCCTTTAGGTGAATCTGGTGTAGTTTCCTTTGATGCGCTGCTCAAGTCTTGTACCTCTTTCTTCTTTTTCTTCCTGTTGTTGATGGGTACATCATATTCTTCATAGGACTTCCGATGAGGTCAGGGTCGGAGAGTTCTGTCTGTTTGAATGGTACAAGGAACTCTGTAGGCCATTCCTTGGTTATTTCTTCCATGTCCTCATCTGTGAGTTTGTAATAGGACTGGATCTCTTCTTTGTGTTCATATCCACGCACAGTGATATAGCTGAAGTGCCTGTCTGTGCAGAACTTCGCAAGTGTCCTGAACCTGTGCAGAGTATTCGGTGTCATGTGAGGGAAGGATTCAATGGACCTCTTCATCTGTATATAATAGGTGTGGAACACCATATTTGACTACCATTTCTTTTCCATGTCACTCGAATACCATAGCATAGTGAAATTCGCAACTAGTGGTTCGAACGACTCAATTTTAGGGAAGGTCGCTCCTTCTAGCATCTCCCAAGTAATGGATGCACTTAGAATAAACAACCAACTGAAATGGAACTTGTATCCCTGATCCTGAGCTTCATGGTAGACTTTCTCTAACTAGTTGACGAGGTAGCTCACCTAGTTCATTTGCATCCCTTCGATACATTTTCCTGCGAGGTTGACAACAAACCCTGTGACTTGCGTTGGCCTGTTCTGCCTGATGAGCTTACCAACGATAAACTAGAAATCTAGGTGCACTGCACCATTTTGGATGGAGGCTACATTGTATCCCCGCTTCCCTTTCTCCACATCACCATAGGCATCTTCTATGTGTTGCGCCAGGGCGCGATCTGCAACCTTTTCTAGGTAAAAATCCTCAGGATCTAGTCCTTGCATGCTTAATCTAGTGATCCGATGGATCAATGCCAGATCTACTATGATGCACCGATGCAACCACAAGTAACCACAATGGTAGCATGACAAGAGGATTTTAATGCATGCGTTAACCTCCTGATGTTTTCCGAAGTGTGGGATCTTCATCACATTAAGAACGATGGACCTCATGATGTCCATAGTCCATGGCTAGGGGATTATCTTCGACTTCTTCCCCATTGTCTTGGTCAAGTACTTGTGTGGTGTGAGCATGCCATAGTTCTTGTGGTCTCCTAATTTGAAGTCACTAATCTTCAACGTCATAATCTGGCCTAACTGCAATCCAACTACGCGTATCCCCTTTGGGAGGCACGCAGTAATCGATGTATAGTCGAAGTCCCTCGGGACGCTATCATGACTAACTGCGCCAACCAGAGGAAGGATATAGTTGGGCAGGATTGATGGGATGAGCTTTGCATTTTCCAAGTCATCACGATGCTTGATTCTCTTCTCTATCGCAGTTCGGGAGGGACCAGATCGACGTGCAGTCGATGGGGATTCTTGCACTCCTCTCATCGACGAGGCTTGTAATCTTGCAGATAGGACCTTCTCAGCCATGAGGTATATGAGGATTTCTTTGACAGATATTTCTATTGTGATAAGGTCGCTCGACATATATTCTCGAGATCAGATATCTTGGGTCAGTGAACAAATAATCAAGGTAGTAGAATGGATGGCGAGGTTACAATAATCATTGCTTGAAAGCGATTAGTTCTTTGTGGGCTCGGATAATCACAATTCACGAAAGTGTCCTTGGTGCAATGCTCGATGGGATAAATTGACAACATCATAATAGACTCTTCCAATGGGTATGAATTCCTCGATCAATACAACTCCATCCATTATGGCGCGGTCCCAATGATTTGATGGAGAACATTCTACCAATAACTGCGTTTCTAGATGTTCTGGAGCATCGTTCTAATGGTCAGGATGCCTCCAATGGTCATATTGCTTCGCCATGGTGAAGTGCCATTTGGTGTTGTTCTTCTATTCTAGCGAGGTTCAAGTTCTGCAAATTTTCTAGCTTTGCTTTCTTCTTATTAAGCTTTCTAGCTTTCTTTCATGTGATCTTCATCTCTAGATTCCTCTTTCCATTCTTGTTTTTATCCTTTCTTAGCATAGTAAATTTGCACCGTTGAGGATCTTTTCCAAGGTTCGAGGATAATACTTCTTCTCTTACTATTAGTAGGTTCTCTACTCTCCTGCATGGATAGGTTCTTTAAGCCTTCTTGTGTTCTTTCAAATTCGACAGCTAAGTCTCTGGTCCTCAGTTGCTTTGATTTGTCCTCTTGTTCTTTTATTAAGAGCACTATTCTCTTAGTCATGAAATCCATTAATTCTTTCTTTTTCTATTCTATAGCTTCCTCTTCTTCTCTCTTTCGGATCTGATCTCTCCTAATCCAAGTCTTTCCTAACAAAAGTGCAAAGGGAGCAATGTTCTCAACAAACTTAAGGACCTTGAATTCTTGTTCTGTTGATATTCCATGAGCAACCATAGGTGCATGGGCAAGTATTCCGCATAGTGTTATCAACTTTCCTTTAAACAATCCTATTCCTCACAATTAAGGAATCAGAAGGCTTTCCTAATATTTCTCAAGTACTTTTTGTCATAATGTTCACCTTTGTTTCTACATCTAATACACAGTCTATGTTGAAGTCTCCTATTCTTGTTTCTATGCACTCTTTCTCTTTTAAAATCTCTAATAAACTGATGTCTCTATGATCATTCAATGTTTCTTTCATCTGTAATAATATAGCCTCTGATTCTTTCTGGTTCTTTAGCATATTCTTAGTCTCTTGACCTTCCTCATGGTCTTCTTGTCTCATGTTCATCTTCTCAACTTTAGCAATCATTCTAGGGAAATCTAAAACTTCATGTCCAGTAGATTTACAACAAAGGAAAATATGACTTCTACCAGGGTATTCCTTAGCAATATGTCTTGGTCTTATGCAATTATAACATAATGTTAATCCTCTCTTTCTCTTAAACGATCCCCAACCTTTCTTGTACTGCACACTGGAATCATAGTGATAGACCTGCAAAAAATTCTTTCCAGGATCTTGCATCCACTTGTTAGTCCAAAAATTATTTCTATGCATAGGGATAACATATCTTTCACTATTTTTATCAGATCCATTCATATCATATCTTCTTTCTTCTAGTTGTTCCCTAGTTTTCAGACTAGGACAAAATTTATCAAATATACCTAGATCCATTCTTTTGAAACAAAAATTTCCACTTATCCTACCTTTATCAGAGCACAAAGACTTAAGATCTTACCTCTTTTCTTCAGATCCGATTCCCTTCTTAGCACAGAGCTTCACAAAACAAGTAGCGTACTACGCACTACAACAACAGATCTACGCATAGATCTTTCTCTTTTCCTCAGTTCCCAATAATCACAGTTTCAGGTCCCGACAACAGAACCATTTGTTGGCACATTGGCAGACCCAAGTTTCAACACTTCAACAATGCACCAACAAAACCCTAACTACCGGACCTTTCGACAACACCTGCATAGCATATGAAGTCTCACCCGAGGTAGAGGCAGGGGGGGTTGCAGGACTAAGGTGTCTGCAACCTAGTTGAGACACAGATTTGTGATCACAATGCTTTAACATAGCACTTAGAAGTTAACATTCATTAGTCCCTAACTCTTTATTCACATCATACTTAAAACCCTAATTACAAAACAACATAGTATTCAACAAGATCTAAGCATATCTGACCATTTAGCACATAACATTAACATATATAGCATTCATCCAAGTTATTAAGCACTAAGATACTATATTAGATGCATCTAACATAGATAAATATTCAACACTAAGAATAAATCACATTAATGACACAAAGAAATCACAAGACAAGATATACATGGTTCACCCCCTGCGTGGGGCTACGTCCACCAAATCTTTGTCTTACTTATTATCTTATTTCAATCGTCTTACATGCATAGAGCCACTAAACCAACTCTGCATAGGATAGGAGATTTGCGTGCACCTCTCTAGATCCACCTTCCTGAGTTAGGTCACAACACAAATCCTTCTTACACAATTTTCACACCATCTTCTTACAATCACTTACACTTAGCTCTGTAAGTCTTAACACATAGGATGCACAAAGCCTCTAGTTTCACACTAAGCTGATTCTACTAGGTCTCTCCACTACTTTCTTACATTACCTAGATATATATTTATGCATTACAAATGGGGCCTAAACATGGGTAAACCCATGGGATGACATCCCATACTTGTTACATAAACCCTAATCCAAAAAATCTCACAAAAGGAGGCGCGATCCCGCGATCTCCACTTCGCCTAGCACTTTGTCTTCGACCAGCCTGTCGAGGTCCCCAAAATGGTCAAACATGACTAAGGTTCTACAAAACTTGGTTGAGGGCCAACAAACACATCGGATTCTCTATCAATTAGGGCTTCTTTGCTTGGCGAGTGACCTTGCTCTACTACGCATAAAATGACAGGATTCATGGCCATGATGAAAAATACCTACGAATGAGCGAAGAATGTGCGAGTTCATCTTCAGTTTGAACGGAGCGTTTGTGCCAATTTTCAAACGTTCAAATGATTTGAAAGATCATAAAATAATGACTGGGGGCCCTCCTTTTATATATTCTTTCCGATATCATTGGCAAGGCAAAGCATTTTGGGGTATGTTGGCACAAGGGTAGACCCAGGTTTCAATGCTACAACAATGCACCAACAAAAACCTAAGTACCAGCCCTTTCGACAACACCTACGAAGTAGATGAAGTCTCACCTGAGGTAGAGGCAGGGGTGGTTGCAGGACTCAGGTGTCTGCAACCTTAGCTGGGACACAGATCTATGATTATAATAATTAATAGAGCACTTAGCACCGTCAGTTTATTCTTAGTTAACCAATATCTACTTTGCAGAGAAAACATAGCATCACAACAGTCACCCTAATCTAATGTATTTAAGCACTAAGCATAAAGAAATGGATTAGATCTGGCAGATTTAAGCACTAAGCACATTTACCCATATCAGATCTAACATCTAGATTCACCATAAGAACAAAGCATAAACAGATCTATATATCTATCTATATCAAGCACTTAGAAAATAACACACAAATACATCAGAACATCGCACATAGAAGAATAACATGGTATTTACGTGGTTCACCCCCACCCTAGGGCTACGTCCACCAACTCTTCTTCTTTATTAACTTCAATCAGTCATCTACATGCACAGAGCCACAACACCCTTACTTTGCATAGGATAGGAGATCTACGCAACTCGCTAGGTCCTCCTTCCTTGCATTACAACACAAATCCTTCACAGTCTCATACAATGACTTTCACTTAGCTCTGCAAGTCTCATATAGTATGCACGAAGCCTTACAATTCTTGATCACACAGATCCAACTCCTAGCACTTATCCAACTTGCACAACTCTTGCACACTATTCAACTTCTTCTTACATTGCCTAGATTTCTATTTATACATACAAAATAGGCCCAAACATGGGTAAAACCATGGGCCAACATCCCATTCTTGTTACATATTCCCAAATCCCAAAAATGGACGCAAAAAGGGGTCAAGATACTGCAATCTCTACTTCGTCTTGTGCTCCATATTTGATAGGCTGTTGAAGTCCAAAAATAGGTCAAAATTGACCAAGGATCTCCCAAAACTTGGTCAAGGGCCAACAGGTCCCCAACACTCACCTGTGACTCGTCGCGAGTCACTCTATTCTGGTTAGTTCTTCTTTGAATGCCTCGAGATTAGCTTGAGCTGCTTCGAATTGTTGCTGTGCCACAACCTCCTATTCCATGAACTCCTGGATGACTGCATCGTTGATCGGTCCCTCTAGACGTTGTTCAACTATAGTGACAACCTGCTCTAGTTCTGCTCCTTAACCTTCTACCTATGTAAACAATTGATAGGCCTTATCTTGCACAGGTTGGAGTTTCTGAGTTACCTCCATAACTTTTCTTTGGATAGTATGGATTTTTTTCTGTGCAGTATGTTGCTCTTGGGAGCACTTCATTCTTTCCACAACTGACAGGGACTTCAGCTATGCCTGTATCTTTTCGGCTTGATACTTCGCCTCTTGGAGTTGCGACTCCAGTGCTTTCAATTTTGGGTTCTTCATAAGTTGTTCATAGGTCTGGGCACTACGATTAGTGAGGTGCTTACATTCCAAGGTAAGAGCCTCAAGCCTTTCAACTGCGCTCCTGGTGGTTGCTTCCCTTTGGTCTCTTACATCTTGTGGGGTCTTGGGTACTACGTGTAGTTCCAAGTCTGTGATGTGTTGTTGTAGCTACTGGATCACTTCTTCAAGTTGCGCTACTTGTTGTGGAACTCTATATTTGGCCTTTAATTCTACGACTGTCACAGAGCGAAGTGCTCTCTTGACCATTTACTTTACTTTAAGTTGCTTCACGATCAACTGTTTTGTTTCATGTTGTAGCTGTTCTTTTTCTTCCTCAAACTTTTCTTGGAGGGAAAGCTTTTCCCATTCTGCATCACTACGTTGCTCTACTATTACCCCTTGTACTTATGTCAAAGCCTGGGTGGCTTTCACTATTTCTTCCTATGCTCGTCGAAGGTGAGATTCAACTGTATCGACTAAGTGGTGGAGTTGAGCTAGCTCATCTCCCAATTATGGCTCTCCTGATGCAGTGGAGACTACGTGACTGGACTGTAGGTCTTGTTGTACCCCTCGGAGTTCAGTCTCAATTCGATCATACAACTCCTCTTGCGTTGCTTCTTGTTTCTCTATTATTTCCAGCGAAGCATATTGCAGGGATTCTATGAGGAATTCAAAGTCATCGGAGGTGAGGAAGGCCTGCATCTTGGTCATGTTGGCCTTCACTTTCTTTCGGGAGGAAGGTTTCAGAGGTGAACCTTTTCTCTTCTTCAAGGGATCAACCTCATATCCTTGCTTCTGATCAACTTCTTTGTCACCTAACTCTTCGCCATCACCTTCTTTCTCTGGTGATATGGAGGCAATATTCACGGATGCACTGTCTAATTCTTGGACCTCTTCAGTTTTCTTTGCCTATCTAGGTCCAGGTGTATCCTACACAGTTTCTGGGCTATCGATGTTAGATATCTCCGCAGGGTCTGCTGGAACAAGGAGGTCCGTCGACCAGTCCTTGGTGATATCCTCCAAGTCCTCCTCTGTCAGCTTGTAGTAGGACTGAAGCTATTGCTTGTGTTCGTCAGCATGCACTGTGATGTAAGTAAAATGTTGATCTATTCTGAACTTCATCAGAGGCTTGAACCGGTGTAGAGTGTTCAGAGTCTTGCGAGGCTTGGATTGTATGGCTGCCTTCAACTGATTATAGTAGGTATGAAAAATAGCATTTGATTACCACTGTTTATTCATGTCGCTTGAGTACCATAATGTACTGAACTTTGCAGCCAATGGTTCAAAAGGCTCGATGTCCAGTAAGGTCGTACCTTCCAGCATATCCCAGGCAATAAAAGATATTAGTATCAAAAGCCAACTGAAATGAAATTAATATCCTTGATCTTGTTCTTCTCTGCATTCAAGTTCCAACTATTTCACTAGGTACTTCACCCAGTTTATCTGGAGACCTTCCGTGCACTTCCTTGCAAGGTCGACTACAAAACTGATGACTTGGGTAGGGCGATTCTTTCGTACTAGCTTCCCTGCAATCAAATGACAAGTGAGGTGCACTGTGCCACTCTGGATAGAAGCTACATTGTAGCCTCGCATGCCCTTTTCAACATCGCCATAAGTGTCCTTGATCCGTTATGCTAGAGCGCGATCCATGTCTTTTCCAGGGTAAAAATCCTGTGGATTGGGTCCTTGCATACTCAACCCCATGATCCGATTGATCAGCATTGGATCGACTGTTATATGGTAGTTTAGCCACAAATAACCTCCATGGTAACAAGACAACATCAACTTGACACATGCATTTACCTCCTGGTGTTGTCTGAAGTGAGGAATCTTCATGACATTGAGTAGGGTGGACTGCGTGAGGTTCATAGTCCATGACTAGGGGATTATCTTCTAATTCTTTCCCTTAGTCCGGGTCAGGTACTTATGTGGGGAGAGAATGTTGTAAACTTTGCGATCTTTGAGGTTGAAGTTGCTAAACTTCAACGCCACAATATTATCTTGGTCTGCTCGAACTGCGCGTATCCCCTTCGGGAGGTATGCAATGACCAATGTGTTTTCAAAATCTTTGGGCACGCTGTCTTGATTTACTGTGCTGCTCAAGGGTGGAATATAGGCGGGTAAAATGGTCGGGATCAATTTAGCATTTGCTATATCATCCCTGTGCTTGGTTTTCTTTTCATTAGATGGCTGAGATGGCCCGACTCCGTGCATAGTGGATGGAGAGGCTGGAAATCCTCTCATCAATGATGCTTGTACACTTGTAGACATCGACATGACTCTTTCAGTCATGAGATCGATCAAAAATTCTTCAACAACTTTCTCTATAGCGCTCAATTCATCTGACATACACACTCGGTGTTAATAATCTCGGGTTCGGGGAATAACTTAGACACTATAATAGGATAGACAATAAGAGTGCAATGATCACTGTATAAAATAGACTTAGTCTGTGGGCTCAAACTCTTAGTTGGAAAAAGTGTTCTCGGTGCATGGTGCGACAAGATAAATAGGTAACTCAACCACTGGTCTCTTGCAACGAGTATGAAGCCTTCATTAACTCTGTTCTGTCCGTTATGGCGTGGTCCCAACAGTAGGATAGCAATTTGTCTGTCCATAAATGTATTTCTACTTGTTCAGAGTGTTGGTATAACGGTTATAATGTCCCCAATGACTATATTGCGTTTCCATGGCGAAGTGCCATGTGTTTCTATTATGATATCTCGACGAAGCTCCAATTTTGAAAATTTTCCTTCTGCAAGGTTCCCTCTGGAACCTTCTGCAAATTGTCGATCTTAGATCTCTTCTTACTTAGATTTATAGCCTTCTTCCTAGTGAGCTTCGCCTCGGTATGACTTTTTCCATTTTGATTCTTATCTTCTTTTGACATAGTAACTTCGCGTTGTTGAGATCCTTTCCTAAGATTCGTGGGTGATCCTTCTTCTTTATCTGGAATAGGTTCTTTAATCTTCTGTGGGTCTTATAGTGTTCTTGCAACTTCGATATATGGGTATCTAGTGTTAAATAACTTCGATCTATTCTTCTGTTCTTCATTCAAGTGTGCAATCCTTCTAGTCATGAATTCTTTTAACTCTTGCTTCTTCTATTCTAAAACTTCCTCTTCTTCTTGCCTTCTGGCCTGATCTCTTTCTATCCAAGGTTTTCCTAGTAGCATGGTAAATGGGGCACTGTTCTCAATAAATCTAATAATCTCAAAATCTTCCTTTGTCAAAGTTCCATTGGCATTCATGGGTATCCAGGTGAGCTTCCCACATAGGTTTATTAGCTTTCCTTCGAATATTCCTATTCCTCCTAGTGAAGGAATCATAACAGGCTTCCCTATAGCTTCCCACATTCTCTCTGTCATGATATTCACCTATGTTTCCTCATCTAGAACATAGTTAATGTCGAAGTCTCCTCTTCTTGCTTCAAAGCATTCTTTTTCTTTGAAGATCCATGATAATCTGACATGTCAGTGATTATTCAGGGTTTCTCTTATCTGTAGAAATACTTTCCCTGATTCTTCCTGGGATTCTGTCATAATCTTAGTTTATGGATCTTCCTTAGGTTTTTCTTGTCTCATGTTCATTTCTTCAAACTTAGCAATCATTCTAGGGCAATTCAATACTTCATGGGCCATAGATTTACAGCAAAGACAACTAGGTCTTCTCCCAGGGCATTCCTTAGCAAGATGTCCCATTTTTCTACAACTGTAATAGAGGGCTAATCCTCTCTTTATTTTAAATGATCCCCAACCTTTCCTATAATGCGCACCAGGATCATGGTAGCTAACCTGTAAAAAATTCTTTCTAGGATCCTGCATACACTTATTAGTCCAGACATTCTTTCTATGCATAGGTATAACATATTTTTCACTATTCTTATTAGATCTATTCACAGCAAACCTTCTTTCATCTATGAATACCCTAGTTTTCAAGTTAGGACAGAATCTATCAAATATACCTAGATCCATGCTTTAGAAACAAAAATTTCCACTTATCTTACTTCTGCAGAGAACAAAGCTTTCATATCTAGAAATTTTCAATATTCTTACCTTTATTAGAGCATAGAGCTTTCATATCTTACCTCTTTTAATCAATAATTATCACTTTTACCTTTCTTAGAGAACAAATATTTTAGATCTTAACTCTTTTCTTCAGATTGGACTTCTTTTCCTTAGCACAGAGCTTGCCAAACTAGTAGAGTACTGCCCACTAGAGCAACAAATCTACGCACAAAGCTTTCATATCTTACCTCTTTTAATCAAGAATTATCACTTTTACCTTTCTTAGAGAACAAAGCTTCTGGATCTTAACTCTTTTCTTCAGATTGGACTTCTTTTCCTTAGCACAGAGCTTGCCAAACTAGTAGAGTATTGCACACTAGAGCAACCGATCTATGCACAAAGATTTCACAATTTCAGGTCGGATCTTTGCACATAGCTTCTTCTTTCTCAGTTCCCAACAATCACAGTTTCAGGTCCCAGCAACAGAACCATTTGTTGGCACAGGGGTAGACCCAGGGTTCAATGCTACAACAACGCACCAACAAAACCCTAACTACTGGCCCTTTCGACAACACTTGCAAAGAAGATGAAGTCTCACCCGAGGTAGAGGCAGGGGTGGTTGTAGGACTCATGTGTCTACAACCTTAGCTAGGACACAGATTTGTGATTATAATACTTAATAGAGCACTTAGCACCATCAGTTCATTCTTAGTTAACCAATATCTATTTCGCAGATAAAACAGAGCATTGCAACATTCACCCTGATCTAATGTAGTTAAGTACTTAACATAAAGAAATGGATCAAATATAGCATATTCAAGCACTAAGCACATTTACCTATATCAGATCTAACATCCAGATTCACCATAAACACAAAGCATACACATATCTATCTATCTATCTATATCAAGCACTTAGCAAATAACACATAAATACATTAGAACATCGCACAGAGCAGAATAACACGGTATTTACATGGTTCACCCCCACCCTGGGGCTACATCCACCAACTCTTCTTCTTTATTAGCTTCAATCAGTCATCTACATGCACACAGCCACAAAACCATTACTCCGCATAGGATAGGAGATCTGTGCAGCTCACTAGGTCCTCCTTCCTTGCGTTATAGCACAAAGCCTTCACAGTCTCTTACAATGACTTGCACTTAGCTCTGCAAGTCTCATACAGTATGCACAAAGCCTTACAATTCTTGATCACACAGATCCAACTCCTAGCACTTATCCAACTTGCAAAACTCTTGCACACTATTCAACTTCTTCTTACATTGCCTAGCCTTCTATTTATACATACAAAATAGGCCTAAACATGGGTAAACCCATGGGCCGACATCCCATTCCCGTTACATATTCCCAATTCCCAAAAAAGGACACAAAAAGGGGTTGATATCCCGTGATCTCTTCTTTGTCTTGTGCTCCATCTTCAATAGGCTGTTGAAGTCCCAAAATAGGTCAAACTTGACCAAGGATCTCCCAAAACTTGGTCAAGGTCCAACAGGGTAGACCGCTTTTCGCCCCAACACACCTCTGGTGGCGCCACGTGATTGCGAGTTGAAACCATGGTATTTCTATCGGCCTTCTCTCAAATGATTAAACTTTGCACTAGTTCCCCACCTGATATGATTTGTGACTGTCGATTTGGGAGGTCTTCAGATCTTTGGCCCGCTGGGTCCCATCAAACCTGTGCCCCCAATAGATTTATCTCTTCTCTGCTAGGTGTGACCCTGTCCTCCAAATTATTGCATCTCCACATTGATCTAGCCCCTCTCTAAATCCCGAGACTTGGATTCCATAATTTTTTTTTTATAGTGATAACACTTTGTATATCCTACACCAAAGATTCAAGTAATTATTATAGATGGAGGAACCACAATTTTTTCAGTGAAATTCCATAGTAATGATCTCAACACGGGGGAGTATTTTTTGGATATCCCCATGATTTCCATCCAAATGGGTGGTGCTAATGTTGTATTAGGGGTCCAATGGTTACAATAATTGGGAACAATGGCCTTTAATTTTTAATATCTTTTCATGATATTTTCCTTAGATGGAAAATAAATTGAGCTTAGAGGTATCCAATGGAAACATTCTAAAGTGATAGGATCTAATAGCATGATAAAATTAATCAAAAAGGGACACCAAGGTGTAATTGCACAATTGTGCTCACTTGATGTTCAAACATTTATATCCTCTTCTCCATTAGATCTCCAAGTAGTTATCATATTTGGTGAAATACCCAAGGGTATTCCACCTTCTCGAGATCATGACCATGCTATTCATTTGAAACTAGGAAGTGTACCACCTAACATTAGGCTTTACAAGTATCCATTTTCACATAAGAGTGATATTGCATGTTGTTGGCAGCCACCAATGATTTTCAATTCTTTTTACAATCAAAGTTCTCACAAAGATATTATGTCTTTTTGTAGCTTCCATCACCTTTCATTTGTAAATGTTTATGTTTCTGAGTTTCGAAGCGATGATTGGGTTAAGCTTACCTTATTGAGTTTTCATTTGCATTTTTGTTTGTTTTGTTTAAATTCATGACTGTAAGCATGAATTTAAATATAAAACTTGGTCTTGGTTACATATCTTTTACCTTAGAAATATCGTTTTAGAAGGCACCTATACATGGTTTAAACTGAAGTCTTATGAACTTATTGATTAATACACTATCGAAATCTTTATGTATTATGGGTACTTTGACTTCATTGGTTCTATAGTTTATTGTTAATTTAATTTGTGAAATGTTTGAATGCACAAAACCATTGGTTAGCAGTTGATATAGTTTTCATGAGAACAATTGTCATATCAACATTCATATCAATTTTTACATGCATGTTGTACCTACATTTTCAATTCACTTTGCTGGCTTGAGCATTAATGAGATCATTCATTATGCGAATTGGGGTTTTGTACTATGGAGGGTTTAGCACTCATCGTGGGAAATGGTTCTTAGTTTTATGAGCCCTCTGTTTTTCGTTTTCCCTAAATCTTATTTCCAAGTTATGATAGTCCCCAAATTTTTCATTTTTCATGCCATTACAGTTTGCTTAGACCTGTCTCTACTTCTCATCTGTTGGAAACCTAAACCTATCCCTTGTGATATCTGTTGTATCCTTGTCACAGTGGCAATGGAACCCATAGTTCATATTGAGCTGAACGGATGCCAACCTCTTCTGTCCCATGATGATACCATAGATGACCTGAAGGCTCATGGGTGGGATGTGTTCCTCAAAACTTTCGAAGGCTACAATATCCATGTTTCACAGAATTTTGCACACACTTTTGATGGTTTAAGGGCCAAGGTCAGGGATGTACAATTAGAAATAATAGAGGATTTCATAAGCAGGTTGACAGGACTTCCATTGAAAGGAAAAAAATGGTTTAAGAATGCTAAGATAGATGATGTCCCATGGAGTTTATTCATGGATTCCCACAAATCCACTTGTTGTACAAAAGGTGTTCCCATTGCTTTTCTAAAACCTAGATAAGACAGTCTCGTTTTAATTTTAAAACAGTTCGTTACATGTGAGGGCCGATATGGGATGTTTTATTTGTACCACGTTTTGTT
This sequence comes from Picea engelmannii, assembly GCA_009831015.1. Taxonomy (NCBI): domain Eukaryota; kingdom Viridiplantae; phylum Streptophyta; class Pinopsida; order Pinales; family Pinaceae; genus Picea; species Picea engelmannii. The sequence continues at coordinate 735,725 of ML786772.1, read as the reverse complement.
GCTTATTATTTTCATAGGGCTTGAGTTGCATATGCCTTTCTACCTATTAATGAGACTTTACAAAATGGCTAAGCTCTGTAAGCGACAAAGCATAAATTATGGTCTAGTCTGTTTCATCACGAACTCATTAAGATACTGTTGGTTTCTCACCTGTCACAAATCGGTGATAGTTGGGAGGGTTTCTTGATCCGAAATGGCTTCACCCAGGTCAACGATACAATCAACCCTCATTTAATTGTAAACCCCACTTTGGGTAGACTAGTGATCGAAAGCCAGGTCCTCAATTCACTTGATGGCTCCGAATTCAATGAACCAACCTCTATTGTTGATGAAACCCCTGTGGATAAGGAATTACCATGTAGATTTTCACCTAGAAGATATTTTGAACAGGTAATTACCGAATTAAAAGAAAAATATCACCCTGTTCCTATGAATGAATCCAATGTGAACAATAACGATAAACTTGTTGTGAAGAATTTCTTTGGAGGAAAGAAACAACAAAGTTCATATTTAAATTTTAGGAATAAAAAGGTTGGTTGTTTGATTTCTAGAAAACTAAGAAATCAAAAGAGTAATTATCTGAGCTCAATCAATCTGATCGAGATCGATGATCGGTGTTCAGATCGAGAAATAAATGATTTCTTGGCTTGTGAAGACCCAAAAAATCAATGTCCCAGGAAAGAGATTGTTACCCAGGTTGAAAAGTATGACTTCATGTTAAATTTACCCCAATGCCTCAAGGGAAAAGAAGGTTTTTTAGGTATAATTCATGACCCAGAATAAACCACAGGTAAAAATGAAGCACCCATTGTCAACTGTGTTCCACGTCGGTTTGCCATAACCCTAGTGAACTGTGACAACTGCCTCAACTGGATAGATCGTTATTATAGAGATATTCCTCTCTTACAGGGTCAAGTTAAACGATCGGTTGCTCAGAATGCCCTATTGTAATGAGAAAAATTTGACTTGAAGGCACACACAAAGGGGGAAAACAAAAGATCCGAGAAGTCTGGGAATTTCATAGTAAAAAACACAACCAGTTTCAAAGCCATTATAAATTTCGAACTGTCAGATCCTTCTTTTGCTAATTTCTGATGGTAAGACGATTTTGTTTTCATTTTATTCCAGTCTATTATAAAAAATTAAAATAGGTAGATTTAATTTGATTTCATTTGCTAATAATAAGACTAGCTACAAAATCTATGATTCTGTAGCTAGTCTCTTTTGAATAATAATTAGTATTGTTATCTGAATATCAAATTGGTTTTTCTATATACAGGAAATGGATGATTATGATGCTGATTGCATGGAGCAAGCACCTTGAATTATGTGCTCAATTATTCAAATAGTTTCTGCCTCTTTATGTTTATAAAACTTTGGTTTATTTTTGACAAACCAACTCATGCATGAGTGGTTTCTATGTTTCACTATTTTTGTAATATTATCTTATTTTTGTGGATTCAACTCTATCTTGTATGGTAAGAGTATTTGAATCCTTAACTAGTTTAAATACTGGTCACTCTTAGTAGTGAAAGGATCTTTTTTGGACACATTATGGATATGTGACTTTCAACACTGATATGGAGAAGTTGTTCACTCCTTGGCTTTAGACTAGCGCGACTCTTACCCATTATGTTTTGCCTTTATCTTATGGAATGTTAATATGTCTATACAACTTTAGTCTTATCATTGTATGCAATTTCATATTATGTCATCACTTTAATTATGTCCATAATTTACTGTCCTATATTACATATGTGATCAATATTTCATTTAAATATTGTGGATTTATGCTGGATATTGGATGATGTATTACATGAATGCTTTGTATTAAGTTTCTTTTATTATAAGTGTTCATCATTATAAGATCACCAGATCTATATATTTATTTGTTTACTGTTATAGTCTTGTTTCAAAACACCTTTGAGTTTGTTCTGGGAATGCTGGCACCATTCTATTACAGGTTTTCCTCATAGGAAGGACAACTAGGAGTTTTAATTGCGTAGGGGCATAGACTCAGTTTAGTTGATTAATTACAGGTTAGTTATCCATATTTTTTTTCTTTAGTTAGTTTATTCATCAATGCAATAAGAATAGCTTCAATTATCTTTGACTGCTAATCTGTTCTTATTTCAATTATGTTTGAATTAGTATTCTTTAGATCTTTATTTTTTTTTTTAAATATTAAACCAAATGTATGTGCTTTATTTATCTACTTCTTAAACACTTCCAAAAAACATCTATTTTGCAAGATATCTAGTAAATCTCGCAAAATTGTATATACATTGTTTATAATCATATGCAAATAGTCATATTCCTTTTGTGATATTTGTAATTATTAAATTTATATCCTTAGTATTATAGCTTTTTTAGATCAGTTTCCTTTATTTTGTTATTTTTAGAACTTTAGTTGGCTAACGGAGCCATTAAACCCATCAGGTCATTTCATCCCAAACGACTTGGGTTATTTAGACAACCTCGGTTTGGATTTGACCTTCTAGTTGACAGTGTGCCAATTACGCCCATCAACACATGCATGATCTAGGAAATGTTAGAGGTCAACATCATTCAACCTAGCCAAAGTTATTTCTCTTCACCAGTGGTGATGGTTACAAAAAATGATGGTTCATGGCACATATGTCCAGATTATAGAAAACTCAACAATGTGACCATCAAAGATACATTTCCTATTCCCATCATTGATGAATTATTAGATGAATTTATTGATTCTTGAATCCGTCAGGACCGAAATGACAACCTCACGAGGATCCAAATCCTCCTGCATTTTTATAGAGGTGGTACTCCTCTGTCCGAGATTTATAAAATATGGGAGTTTTAAAGAAGTCCACCAAAGGAAAGTAAAACAAAAAACAAAAAATATTTTTATTTTCTTTTTAAAAGAGAGTTCCTAAGAATGGACCAGGAAACACACACCCATTCATACATTTAAAGCAAATAAGCAGAATTCCTCACATCCATCATAGTAGGGATACAGATTTTTGATCACATAAAAACTAAAAGAAAATGATTTGCATGCATAAGAGAACTTTGACATAGTGATACATGGGTAGCTCAAATGAAGATAACGATAGATCAACCTCAAATACTTTATATTTAGAAAAACTGGGTTCTCTTGGAATTTAGAAAATAGTTCTCTTGGAATTTCTAAAAAATATATAGTTCAATACATATTTTCTAAAATTAAAATGTGTTTGTCATAATGACTGGGATTGGGGCTCCCACGAACCATAAAGAAAATATGTATAAGAATGAATTTTGTATAAATAATAAAGTGGGCGGAGGAAGGCAACAAGACTTGGTAAGAAGAAAAAAGGAAAATATCAGTCTTCGGTTAAACCTTTCTATTTAAAGAGGTGGAGTAACTAGATGAAGAGCTTGATAAAGACAAAAATATGTGATCAATATGAACTTACTATGATGGTATCTCATCCTTTTTCATTTACTCACTGATGTCCTTTTATGTCTTTCCTCAGTAGTTGTGGGAAAATTCTCAACTGTCCTTTTCCCTTCATTGGTAAGCTTTTCGACAACCTTTTTGAACCACTCCTCGATGTAGACCCTCATTGGTGCCATGCTGATTTCATGCCAGATTTTATATTGAAGAGTTCACCTTCCAAGTCCCTTAAATCAATAGAAATGTTGCACAATGCTTCTTCAATATATTGGTTTTCAATCGAATAATCAACTAGCCAGTTTTCCACATCATCTTCACCATATTCAAGAATGCCATAGAATTTTTCGAATGACAACCCTTTTAAGATATCCACTTGTTCATCAAATGCTTGCTTGGTTAAAAACAATGAGTTGAGTATCAATTTTAGGTCTTGGACTTCATTGGTGCTACCAGCTAGGTCTATCTCTATTAGCTTCTTGAATAATTCCTCTCTTCTAGTTTTGTCCTGGCTACATGCTTGAACTATACCATTCATAATTTTCACCTTTTCCTTCCAACATGCGTTCATTTGTTTTATTCGGTTCGGGGAAGGGAGATCCTCCTCTCTTCTTCTTAATTATGTCATATTAGTAACTTTAAAACCAAATGGTACAACTGGATCGAGGTACAAACCTTACTCGTTTTTCAAATCTGCTTGCAGATATTCATGAAAAGCATGTGCTCTTGTTCCGAAAGAGACCATAATCTTTGAGATCTCCCAAGCCTCTGTTATTAATTCCATCCTTTTCTTTATATTATTTTCCACATAGCCTCAGGATGATGTGATAAGTATTTCCGATCCTTTTAACTTCGTCATAGGTGTGGTAGGCCCGATCATTGCTAAGGGACTAGCCAAAATTGGAAGGTGCATTAAATATCGCTCCAATTATTTGATTCAATCCTTTAACCTGGCATTCTCCGCTTCAAGGCCGTCAATAGAGTTGTCTAGAGAATCTCCAGTTTCTCGGTGTATCTGTGATATCTAGGAAGGCCGCATGTTCAATATTTTAATCTCTGAATGATATTTCACCTTCTTATTCTTTACATATTTTTTTTCAATAATCAAATTTTTGGATTCGCTATCAAAAAAAACGCTGTGAAATGAAAAGTATTATTCTTTGTCGAAGGTCTCGGTCCCAATTATTTCTATCTGAGGGTTCTGCGGAGTAGTGTTCTCTAGATAGTTGTTGTTGGGGAACACTTTCTCAATGTCAATTTCTATCTCCATATCCTCAAGGGAGATATCTTGGATATCACTTTCTCCCCTAGGTCCCTCCTCTTCTTGCACAATGTTTTTTCGTTTGTTCCTCACTGGAACTTTATGAGAAATTTCAATTTTTCTGGAAGGAGGGTTCTTATCTCCTCCTCCGCCTGAAGAACTGTGTGTGAATTTCTTACTTGGGTAGGCCATTGGAGCGTTGCTTCGAGATGCTTTACTCTTGGTTGTGACAGTCAGGGATTGGGCACTTTTCTCACCCAGACTTTTTACTCTCTTCTTGTATGACTCATTGGTGCTAAGTATTGTCTCTAGGTCACCGGTGTCACAAGAAGGAGTGCCTGAGGCGTTATATCCATCTTCATTTAGGATAGTGTTAATGAAAGAATTGTTGAAACCGACAACCAATAAGTGTTCTACATAAATACCATTAGGGTCAAACCCTTTTAATTTTTCAGCATATTTCAAATTGAGGCTATGGAAGTGGCCCAGAAATTTGTCAATCTTATTCATATTCCTGAATTTTAAATCCCTGACTTTCCAAGGAAGAGGTATGACTTGATTTTTTCTCTTTTCATGGAAAAACGGCAACCAATAAGTGTAGTATACCAGATAAAAAGTATGCAGTACATAAATAAAATGCTAGAAATGGAAGAATAACAACAATATAACCAGAATAATCACCACATTAACACTAAAATTGTATAAGAATAACAACAGAAATAACACTTTGATTCTGAGAGAAATGTTCATGGGCCACTTAGAGGGGGAAAAATCCAGTCAAGAAGAGCTCTATTACAATAAAATCCAAGATAGGGTTCTCATACCCTTGATTCCTATTTATACTAAATATGTCTATCAAAATAAGCATCTAGAGGAAGATCCTTCTAAAAGCAAAAGCTTCTATTAGGTCTTCTTACATTTGACTTATTCTATTTTATTGCAAGGCCTTATTAATATTGACCTTTATTACATTTGAATATATTGTTCTACCTATGTGCGAGTTAGGAACCTAACATGTCCCCCCCCTTAAAAAAAGCCTTGTCCTCAAGGCTTGAGATGTGGAAATTGTTGCAGAATGGTAGTTGGTTCCCAAGTGGCATTTGCTGGAGTTGTATCTTTCCACTAGATTAACACTTCCTTGATGGTTCTCTGACGCAGGCGATGCTCACACTGGTCCAAAACTGCTTGTGGCTGTAGCCAAATGGATCCTTCTTCGGCTAACTCGGGAAGGTTGGCTTGAATTTGGCACTTAGTTCTGATCACCTTCTTTAAGCAGGAAACATGAAAAATAAGATGTAGCTTCGAATGATTGGGAAAAAATAACTGACAGGCTACCTATCCCACACGCTTGAGAACTGTATAAGGACCATAAAATTTGGGCGCTATCTTCTAACAATGCTCGACCTTGAGGGAATTCTGCTTGTAAGGTTGTAGGCAAAGAAACACTTGATCCCCTTCTTCAAATTGATGTTCAGAACGACCTTGATCTTCTTGTTGCTTCATGTGATTATGTGCCATGAACAAATTCTCTTTGAGGGTACAGAGAATAGCCTCTCGAACTGTAAGTGTTTGGTCAATTGCCTGGAACTTCGAGACACCAGGTAAGTATGAGAGAACTGAAGGTGGATTCTATCCATATACCTCTTCAAAAGGATTCATACGTGTAGCTATATGGTATGAAGTGTTGTACCACCATTTATCTAGGGGTAACCATTGAGCCCACTGATTTTTCTTTTCCAAGGAAAAACACCTCAAATATGTTTCCAAACACTTGTTGACAACTTCTGTTTGACCATCAGTCCAGGGATGATAAGATGTACTGAGATGCAATTGGGTGCCTTGTAGCTTGAATAGTTCTTGCCAAAAATTGCTTGTGAAATTTGGGTCGCGATCCAAAACAATGGAGTCTGGCATGCCATGATTCTTGAAGATCTGATCCATGAAAATTTGAGCCACCGTGGATGTTGTAAATGGGTGTTGAAGAGCGCATAAATGAGCATACTTGGAAAGGCGATCAACAACCACCATGATGCCTAATTTATTTCCTGATTTGGGTAAGCTTGTAATAAAATCCATAGAGATGTCCTTCCAAATAGTAGGTGAAATCGGGAGTTGTTGTAGTGTTCCTAGAGATTTGACTATTTCTCCCTTGTTGCGTTGACACACATCACATTCGGTGACAAAATCACGAATGTCCTATTTCATACCATCCCAGAAAAAAGCACGTTTGACCCTGTCATAGGTTTTGGTGAACCCTAAGTGCCCCGTTGTCAGTGTAGAATGAATCTCAGAAAGTACCATGGATTTAAGCTTTGATTGTTTACTTAAATACAAACAACCTTTGTATTGAAGCTCATAATGGAGCCAAGAGTACCCTGGGGGATCTGGAGCACTGGACTACAATTGTTGGATCAACTGGGAACCTTTGGGATCTTGTATCCATTCCTGGCGAACAACTTGGAGCTAATCTGGTACAATGAAGGAAAGAGATAAAAGGGATCCTTCATCTTCATATTTGTGGGAAAGTGCATCCACAACCACATTTTCTTTTCCTTTCTTGTAAATGATCTCATAATCATAGCCAAATATCTTAGTTACCCATTTTTGTTGCTCCGGGGAGGAAATGCGTTGTTCCAAAAAATACTTGAGGCTTTGATGGTCTGTCTTAATTTGGAAGAATTTCCCCAATAGATAAGGGTGCCACAAATCAATGACATGCAGAATAGCCAACATTTCCTTTTCATAGATAGATTTTCTCAGATTTCGTTCAGATAGTTGCTTGCTGGTAAAGGCCAAAGGCTGACCCTCTTTCATAAGGACATCACCAATTCCTTTCCCTGAAGCATCACATTCCAAGACAAAGGTATTTGTGAAATTAGGAAGGGCCAGGACTGGAGTGGTGCACATGGCCATCTTCAAGGTTTGAAAAGCTTGAGAAGCAGCTAGAGTCCAAGTGAAAGAGTTCTTTTTAGGAGAGCAGTGAGAGGTGCTGCAATCTTTCCGTAATTCTTAACAAACTTGTGATAATAACCTGTTAAGCCCAGAAATCCACGCAAGATTTTGAGAGTCTTTGGGTGAGGCCAATATTGCATAGCTTCAATCCTTTTAGGATCCACCCTGTCGTTGTCCTTTCCAACCAGATGCCCCAAGTACTCTACTTCTAAGGCGCCAAAAGCACATTTAGATTGTTTCAGGAAAAGTTGGTGCTGAGAGAGTAGATGGAGAAATCAATCCACATGAGCAAGATGTTCTATCCAGGTCTTGCTTTAGATGAGGATATCATAAAAAAAAACAAAGACAAAATGATGGATAAAACGACATAAGACATGATTCATGAGGATTTGGAAGGTGGAGGGGGCATTACACAAGCCAAAGGGCATGACCAAAAACTCATAGTGGCTCTCATGAGTTCTAAAGGTAGGCTTGGGAATGTCTGCCTCTTTCATACATATTTGGTGGTAGCCCGAACGAAGATCAAGTTTAGTAAAGAATTGGGCGCCACTCAGTTCATCCAGGATGTCATCAATGACAGGAATGGGAAATTTGTCTTTAATGGAAAGTTTGTTGAGGGCATGGAAGTCAGGACACATTCTCCAAGAACCTTCTTTCGTTAGGACCATGACTATAGGAGAAGAGTAGGGGCTCGTACTAGGGCGGATAACGCCTGCATTAAGGAGTTCCTGGACCATTTTCTCAATTTCATTTTTTTGGGAAAAGGGGTGATGATACAGACGCATATTGGGAGGAAGGATTTTGGGTACAAGGGGAATTGAATGATCATGAACACCACATGAAGGAGGGAGTCCATGGGGAGTGGAAAATACCACTTGATGTTTAGAAAAGATGGCTTGGAGGTCTTGCGGCATCGAGGGTGTTTATGTTGCTTGTATGGCATGGAGTTGAGAAATAACACCAGAATGACCCTTTTTGAGCATCTTTTCCATGTGATGGGAAATGATTTTCTTAGGTGAATCGATAGTGATGCCTTGGAACTTATATTGGTGGCCCTCCTGGTCAAATTACATGGTTAATTCCTTAAAATCCATGAGAATGGGATCGAAAGTCCTTAGCCAGTCTGCACCCAACACAATGTCACAACCACCCATGTCGATAGAAAACATATGAGATTTTAGGTGGTAGTCACCAATTTGGAGACGCACATTTTCACAACGCCCTCCACATTTCATGGAGCCACCATTGGCAATCATGATTTGGAAATTATTGATGGCATGGATGTAGCAATGAGTTTCTTGGGAAATGCGACAATGAATAAAATTATGGGTGCTTCCACTATCAACCATAATGATGACCTTCCGATGCTTGATGTAACCGATTAGCTTGAGGGTTTGGGGAGTGGAAGATCCAGTGAGAGCATTGAGGGAAATGACTGGTTCTACTTCGGGAGGGTTTGAGGGAGGGTTTATGTCGGGGGTTTCAGGTGACTCAGACACAAGGGGAGTTTCAATATCCTCTTATGAAATATCCTCGAAGATGACCATAAACAACTTTTGTTCCTTACACTTGTGGCCCAGGAAATATTTGTCATCACAATTATAACAAAGGCCTTTGAGTTGGCGTTCAACCATTTCAGCCTTGGTCAATTTTTGGATCTTTAGTGGAGTGGAGGGAGTAGTGGGATTTACTCGTTTAGGGTGAGGGATATGTTGGAAATATTGTCATTGATTTCAACAGTTGAAGTGATGATCTTTTGTTAGATGACAGATGACATTGTCATTGATGTCAACAATATATCATTCAACAAGAATATAGCAAATGCAGAGATCGATAAATGCATGCTCATGAGGAGGAGCGAACAACAAAAATCAAATTGTATGAAGATCAAAGCTCAGAAGTACATAAGTACTTTTTGTCTATTGTTGATCACGATAGGATCAACAATGATTCATTGATCAAAATCCCTGGAGGAAGAAAATATTGTAGAGATGTCGTCGAGATCAATGAAAAGACTGAACTATTGATCAATGCATAGAAATGGTGAGAGGCTTTAGCAGTCGTCTGATCAAAGTGAGAAGATCAACAACCATCTGATCAAGAAGTTAATAGTGAGCTTGAGAATCATAAAAGGATCATGACCATCGGGTTCAGAGCAATGTGGGTCATTGATCTGATGAGAGTGGAATATCGGATATCGAGAAATCACGAGTCGAAATAAGGGAGGTGATCTAACCTCTGAAATACAGAAACACGAAATTGCAATTAGATCCAGACCATTGGTTCGAGGACTAATCTGAGTCATCGATCGAATAGGAAATGAACTCATGAAGTCACAATTTGTGAAGTCATTCTCGACCGTCAGATTATCCGAAAAGATCACAGTCATTGATTGTACCAAAAGGATCATAGTCATTGATCGTTCCGAAAGCATTTGGACCGTCTATTGTCAAGGATGGCATGTGGCGAAGGGTCGTCATTTTTCTGACTCAAAGAATGGAAAATTCAAACGTAAGTGTTGTTAGAACTCATGATATGCGAGTTCGCGAAGAGATCCTAGCCGTCGATTGGAAGGCGAGCACGTGCCACTGGATCAACGAATTCAGGGATTCGTGATTCGGAGAAACAATGACGAGAGTTGTTCAAAATCCAGAAATGAGAAAATGTGAAACACTCATCTCTGGGTCATAACCCATGGTCATGAGAAGGGGAGGAGCTAGTGCAGCTAAACTCTATTTCGGTGATTGCGACATGGAGTGTCGAGATTCTTCATCACAAAAATGCTGAAATGCGAAATCGTGATAAAAATCGTGGACCATCAAATATGGAAAACGTTGGAGGGCCGTTGAATTGAACCAAGGAAAAATGACACAACAGACCACGTGATCAAGACACGTTGACAAACCACGTCAGTAGACCACATCAACTAAGGACACGTGGCACAGTAAGACATTGACAAGTGTCAAGTTGATACAACATTTCATGCACGTAAAAATCATGATTATGTATGACATGTGGCAACAAATAGGATGGTGACATGTCATCAAGTGATGTAAGAGTTTACATTACTTCAGGAGTCCTACTTTGGGATATTTCGCCACTAAGAAAATACTCTATAGTCCGGAAGTATCGAATGCCGAAACTCCAAAAGGGACACGCGTCAGATGATCCATAGGATCGAGAGCTACCACTTCGAGATTTTTTCATTGTAAGCAAAAACTCCAACATCATGAAGTCTCGAATGCCGAAACGTTGAAAGGTACTATTTGAGGTCACAAAGATTCGAAGGCAAAAATGACGAAATCTTCGCAGTCACATAGATCAACCTCTGATTAAGACACAACTGTTCGATTAAGGAAAGACGGGATTAGATTAAGTTTTAAGGTGGAACGTTCATATCTTCCATGGAAGAGACGTGAACCAACTGATCATATCAGCGATATCGCAACCAAGAGTTTTGTAAGGAGCAGTGTCTCGAAGTCCCGAAGGACGAAATGCCGAAACCCCGTGATCCATCCATATCAGTGGGTGATATGAGCCGTCTGAATATTGTGATTAGTACTTTGGTAATACAATGTCTTGAATACTCAAAATGAAAAAGAACCAAAACCCCGTCAGTTGTCCATCGTATCGAGAGAATGAATCATGTCCATTCATTTGATAAGAACTCATGCGCTTGTCTCACCTAAGCGTGAGGTCACCGCCATTGGTAATATGGTAAAGAAGTCTGAAAGGGAAGATTGTAATGCATTAACTATAATTGGTAAAGCCTGTGGTACTATGCCACAAACATATATGATGGCTTGAAAGATGCGCTTCCGTAGAATCTGGTCTCTATAAAATTAATAGAGGTTTAGGATCAAATTTAAAGGATTAAATTGATCCATGACAGCGATCAATTTATGGAAAGCCTTCACTGTAAAAATGATAAAAATGTGATTATAATTAAGTTAATCAAAGAGACATGATGATCGAATATGGTTTTTTGGTGAGCCGAGAATGCAATAGAAACAAGAGTATGATCTAATGATTCGATCCATGTCTGTGACCAACTCATGACAAAAATGAACCAATACACAGTCATGATTAAAAGAGAATAAATCATGAAAATATGAATAAATAATAAAAAGGAAAAATGATATTAATTAATGTTTAGTTTATCATTTTAAATGAAAAGGTACAATGGTTCAAATAAAGGGACACGTTTTTTTAAATTTCACACCAGTTTGAAGACTATATAAACGAGAAACAATGGTGAGAAGAATGGGTCTTTGTGGTTCATATTAGAAGATTAGGAACATGAGTAGAGTCCAAGATGAATAATTGTTTGTTCTAAGGTGCCTGTCAATGTCTTATTGAAGATCAAGAACAAAAGAAGACAGAGCAGTTGTTATGCAATCGAGTACTTGATACAGAAGACCATACAAGCAAAGGTTGCAGCAGACAAGTAGACCCTACAACAATGGGTGCATGAGTCAATTTCAGTGAAGTATAGAAGAGATTGTTTTGCATTATAAAATAAGGGTGGTTGGGTGGTGCAAGGGAAGGTTGGAGCCTGCAGGGGAGTTGGTGTTCCTTGTTAGTTTTAGCTGACTAAATAGGGGGTCATAGCTTCCTACCAGTTGTTACTGGTGAACAAAGGGATTTGGTTCTTCCTTGTCAGTCGTGGCTGACTAAAAAGGGGGTTGAAGCCTCCTACCAGTTGTTGCTGGATAATGAGGGTGTGGGTGAATCCTTCCAGTTCTAGATGGTAAATGGGGTGTGGCAGCATCCCTTCAGTTGTAGTTGAAGAAACTTGGGGAATGTCTCTCCATCAAGTTGTAGCTTAAAAACAATTTTGTAAAAGAACTTTTTATTAACGAGAAAAGAGTTGGTGGTTTTCCTTGTTGGGTTCCATGATAAAATCTTGTGTTCATAAGGGTTTGTTGTTCATCATATATTTCTTAATTGAATAATTAATATGTGTGCTTAATATGGATGAAGATAAAAAGAAAAAGTAGGCAATACTGATTCACCCCCCCCCCCCCCCCCCCCTCTCAGTATTGCTGGATATTTCCATCAATTGGTATCAGAGGGAGGTTCCTTTAAGCACATTCTAACAAACTAAAAGGAAGATCAAATTAAGCACACATGGATGGACAAAAGATTTACAATGAGAATGGAACTCCAATACTTAGAAAAGAAGGATACATATTTTGGAGTATAATAATGGAAATTCATCTGAAGGCATTGGGATATGATGCATGGAATTCAGTGATCACTGATTATTTCCGACCAAATAGAGTAAGGACTCCAGCTCAAAAGAAATCCAAAAAAATTAACTCAATGGTAATGAATGCAATCCTTGATGGACTACTTGATGATGTCAAAGAAAATATAGGTGAATGTAACTGTGCAAAGGAACTTTGGGACAAGATAAAAGACCTCTACTTAGATGAGAAGTCAAATGAAACATTTCAATTAGAACAAAGTTCAGTCTACAACAATACTAGTAATGAGGATTCTTTTGAAAAATACTCAAACATTGAAGCAGAAGTCAATTTGGAAGATGAGCTTGAAATTTATTTGGACGAACTAAGAAAATATAAGAAAGGGTGTAAACAACTAAAGGATCAACTTAAGACTATTGAAAAATTCAAGAAAGGAACTGAAGCCCTTGATGAAGTTCTCAGTTTACAAAGATTTTCCTCGAACAAATCTGGCCTTGGATATGACCATGCACACATAATTAAAGGATCAAGACCTATTACTTAGATTGATATTGAGGATGACATGTCTAGTGATGATACCTCCAAAGAATCTTCTCATCCTCCCAATAATATGTATCAAATCAAAAGAGAGGACTCGACCATCAATAAAGGTAAAGAATCTCCACAATATTCTGATTGCAATAATGTTGATATTGAATTCTCCCCTGTAAGTAGAGAAGAAGATTCAAATACAATAACAAAATGTTTTGTTAGCATTTACCCCATGGAAGAAGAAGAAGAAAATATATCAAAGGTCAAATAAAAGGTTGATTGGAGTCTCTCTGAATACCTCTATCACCATAATGAATCAAACTATAGCTATCTTCATGACTACACTCAAGAATTTCTTGAAAAGAGTCAAAAGCATGTCTTGGAAATAAAGAAAATGCTCAAGGACAATAAAAATATAATATATGAGCAGGAAAATTAGTTAGAAGAGAAAGAAGAGGAGATTAAGAGACTGAAAAATGAAATCAATCAAGCAAAAGAAGGAAAGAAGGAAGATGATGTGCCAAGCAAAAACCTTGCAGATCTAAAAGAACTAAGGGAGAAAATCCAACTTGAAGAATCAAAAAGGAGAGAAGAGGTAGTAAGGAACCAATTGGACGAAAAGGAATAATCTTGTCATAAGATGGAAGCAAAAGTTGTGAATCTTAGAAATAAGGTTGAGAAGTTAGACACCCAAATCAATTTCTTGAACAACTCCATGACCCTGAATGAGATCTTGGATAGTCAGAGATCATCATATGACAAAACCGGTCTTGGCCACAACAAGGAAGAAATTAGTAATATCAAGAAACCTGATGCAATTCCTTCATTTGTAAAAAGTGAAGACATGTTTGATACAAGTCTTTATTTTATAAAAAGGGAAAGCAAGTATGATATAGGTTCTTCATGTTCAGAGAAAAAAAGAAACACTACAAAACTTAGAAGATCAGATCAAGGAAGACATCTAGAAGCTACTCATATACCTCAAAGCAAGTTCAGAAGAGAGACACCTTCATGGATGAATCAAAGAAGGCATGAGAGTGTCTTTAAAGGTTATAGTTTTTCTTGTAATGAATATGGTCATAAAGCCTTGGATTGTAGGCACGATGGAAGAAAACAAGTTGGTAAGTTCAACAACAGTATAATATGTTGGAACTGCAATTATGTTGGACATATTGCTACACATTGCTACACTATGATATGCTACAATTGTGGTATATATGGTCACAAATACCATGATTGTTGGAACTCAAGAAGACAATCAATAAGATATGCTTCAAAAAATATGACAAAAAGAGTAAATAAGAAGACATGGAAAATAAAATCCCAAGTACCAAATAAGAAAGATGAGGAAAATATTGCTCCTGAAATTGATGAAGTTAATAATAAGAGTTTGGAGGATAAAACTTCTAATAAGGAATACTATCAAGACAAGGATAAAGAAGCTTCCGGTGCACATAATAATGATGTTGATGATGAATCTCCAACAGAAGAATGACAAAAATATTTGAGTGATGATTATCTCACAAATCTATCAATCCTATTTTAATGGTACACTGAAACTCCTTCCAAAAGAAAAAAAAAAAAGAAGGATAGTTGTCCAGAAAGCTGCAAAGACTATGCTCAATGAAGCAAATTATCTGATGGATATTCCATCAATTAGTATTTGATAATGGAGGGATGTTGTTAGCACATCAATACTCATATTGAATAGAGGTCAACTTAGGATTAATAGTAGTAGAACTTTTTGTGAACCCTGTTGTGGAAGAGCTCATTTGGTAAAATACTTCAAGGTCTCTGGAAGTAAGGGTTACATCAAAAGGCTTGACGATAATTTCAAAAATTTGATGCCAGATCTGATGAAGGTATTCTTCTTAGATATGATACTACCAAGAAAGCATACAGGTTCTACAATATTAGGATACATAAGATTGTTGAGAGTACAGATGTCAAGGTGGATGATATAAAAACAATCAGTATCATGGTTAAAGATCAATGAGAAACCCTGGCAGAAAAAGATACCCTTTTAGAAACAAAGGGGGAGAACAGTATGTAAAAGTTCAGGGGAAGTATTAAATAAGAAATTATTTGGATTAAGTTTTGAAAAGACTCGATCATTACAAAAATTTGTATCAAGAAGACTACTCATATGAAACACAAAAAATGCCAATCAACTAAGATAGGAAGTTAGTAAATTAACAGGGAAGAAACCTTGTCAGGAGGAGTTACCTTTTCAGAAACAAAGGGGGAGAGTAGTTAGAAGCAGAGTGAGGGCATATTGACAGGGGGAGTCATTCAACTATGACTGGCAGAACATGTCCACATGAAGAGTTACCCAAGTTCAATCTGATCAGTAACATGCAAGAGATTTACCAGTGGTCAGAAAAGTAATCATACTGATAGATCATAAGAGAAGAAACCCTTTTCCATTGATGTCAAAGGGGGAGATAAAATTCATATAAAGGAAAACTTCATAAAAGGAAAGCATCAACATAGGGGGAGTTTTGTATATTAAGTTAGTATGTTGCCCTCAATGACAAAGGGGGATATTGTTGGAAATATTGTCATTAATGTCAATAGTTGAAGTGATGATTTGTTGTTAGATGATGGATGACATTGTCATTGATGTCAAAAATATATCAGTCAACAAGAAGATAGAAAATGCAGAGATCAATAAATGAAATCTCATGAGGAGGAGAGAACAACATAAAGCGAATTGTATGAATATTAAAGATCAGAAGTACATAAGTATTTCATGTCTATTGTTGATCATGATAATATCAACAATGATTTGTTGATCAAAAGCTTTGGAGGAAGAAAAGATTGTGGAGATGTCATTGGGATCAGTGAAAAGAATGAACGATTGATCAATACACATAAATGGTGAGAGGCTTCAATAGTCGTTCGATCAGAGTAAGAAGCTCAGCAGCCGTCCGATCAAGAAGTTGATCATGAGCTTGAGAATCATAAAAGGATCATGACCGTCGAGTTTAGAGCAACGTGGTTCATTGATATGATGAGAGTAGAATATCAGATATCGGGAAATTAGGAGTTGGAATAAGGGAGGTGCTCTAACCTCTGAAATACCGAAACACAAAATTGCGATTAGATCCATACCATTGGTTCAAGGACTAATCTGAGCCTTTGATCGAAAAAGAAATGAACTTGCGAAGTCACGATTCATGAAGTCATTCTCAACCATCAGATTATCTGAAAAGATCACAGTCATTGATTGTACCAAAAGATCATAGTCGTTGATCGTTCTGAAAGCATAGGGACCATCTGTTGTTAAGGATGGCACGTGGTGAAGGGTCGTCGTTTCCCTGACTCAAAGAATGGAAAAGTTAAACGTAAGTGTTGTTGGAACTCGTGATATGTGAGGTCACAAAGAGATCCTAGCCGTTGGTTGGAAGGCGGGCACGTGCCACTATATCAACGAATTTGGGGATTCATGATTCGGAGAAACAATGACAAGAGTTGTTCGAAATCCTGAAATGAGAAAATCTGAAACACTCATCTCAGGGTCATAACCCATGGGCACGAGAAGGGGAGGAGCTAGTGCAGCTAAACTCTATTTCGATGATCATGACATGGAGTGTTGATACTCTTCATCACAAGAATGCCGAAATGTGAAATCGTGATAGAAATCGTGGACCATCAGATCTAGAAAACATCGGAGGGCCGTTGAATTGAACCAAGGAAAAATGACATAGCAGACCACATCATCAAGACACGTTGACAAACCATGTCAGCAGACCACATAAGCTAAGGAGATGTGGCACAATAAGACACTGAAAAGTGTCAAGTTGATACAACATTTCAGGCACGTGAAAATCACAAATATGTATGACATGTGGCAGCCAATAGGCTGGTGATACGTCATCAAGTGACGTAAGAATTTAAATTACTTCGGGAGCCCTACTTTGGGATATTTCACCACTAAGAAAATACTCTATAGTCTGGAAGTCGTGAATTCCAAAACTCTGAAAGGGACACGTGTCAGATGATCCATAGGATCGAGAGCTACCACTTCGAGAGTTTTTCATTATAAGCAAAAACTCCAACATCACGAAGTCTCAAACACCAAAACGTCGAAAGGGACTATTGGAGGTCACGAAAATTCGAAGGCAAAAATGATGAAATCCCGACACCCACACATATCAACTCCTGATTAAGACACAACCGTTCAATTAAGGAAAGAAGGGATCAGATTAAGTTTTAAGGTGGATCGTTGATATTTTCCATGGAAGAGACGTGAACTAACTGATCATATCGACGATATTGCAACTGTGAGTTTTGTAAGGAGCAGTGTCTCGAAGTCCCAAAGGAATAAAAGTTGAAACCATGTAAGCCATCCATCTTAGTGGATAATATGAGTCGTCCGAACTAACCGACGATATCGTGATCGAGAGTTTGGTAATACAGTTTCTCGAAGACTCGATAGAAAAGTACTGAAACCCCATCAGTCGTCCATCATATCGGGAGAATGAATCGTGTCCATTCATTTGATAAGTGCTCATGCGAATGTCTCTTCTAAGCGTGAGGTAACCGCCATTGGTCATATGGTAAAGAAGTCTGAAAGGGA
>ML786772.1:699071-715992 GCA_009831015.1 Picea engelmannii | reverse complement strand
AATATGGTATGTTGGTGAGCCGAGAATGCAACAGAAACAAGAGTACGATCTAATGAGTCAATCCATGTCTCTGATCAACTCATGAAAAAAATGAACCAATACACAATCATGATTAAAAGAGAATAAATCATGAAAATATGAATAAATAATAAAAAGGAAAAATGATATTAATTAATGTTTAGTTTATCATTTTAAATGAAAAGTTACAATGGTTCAAATAAAGGGACACATTTTTTTAAATTTCACACCAGTTTGAAGATTATATAAACGAGAAACAATGGTGAGAAGAATGGGTCTTTGTGGTTCATATTAGAAGATCAGGAACAAGTGCAGAGTCCAAGATGAAGAATTGTTTTTTCTAAGGTGCCTGTCAATGTCTTATTGAAGATCAAAAATAGAAGAAGATAGAGAAACAATTATGCAATCCAGTACTTGATACAGAAGACCATACAAGCAAAGGTTGCAATAGACAAGTAGACCCTACAACAATGGGTGCATGAGTCAAATTCGATGAAGTACATAAGAGATTGTATTGCATTATAAAATAAGGGTGGTTGGGTGATGCAAGGGTAGGTTGGATCCTGTAGGGGATTTGGTGCTTCCTTGTCAGTTTTAGCTGACTAAACAGGGGGTCGTAGCCTCCTATCAGTTATTACTAGTGAACAGAGGGAGTTGGTGCTTCCTTGTCAGCTGTGGCTAACTAAACAGGGGGGGTTGAAGCCTCCTACTAGTTGTTGTTGGTGAATGAGGGTGTGGGTGCATCCTTCCAGTTGTAGCTGGTAAATGGGGTGTGGCAACATCCCTTCAGTTGTAGCTAAAGAAACTTGGGGAATGTCTCTCCATCAAGTTATAGCTTGAAAACAATTTTGTAAAATAACTTTTTATTAATGAGAAAAGAGTTGGTGGTTTTCCCTATTGGGTTCCACGATAAAATCTTGTGTTCATAAGGTTTTTTTGTTCATCATATATTTATTAATTGAATAATTAATATGTGTGCTTAATATGGATGAAGATAAAAAGAAAAAGTAGGCAATACTGATTCACCCCCGCTTCTCAGTATTGCTGGATATTTCCATCAGGATAAAGGAGGGTTTTCGGTTTTGAGAAGATACAACCTGTTGCACTTCTTTAGCTCTTTTAGTAGCCTCCACCCAACTCTGAGGCCGAGCCATGATGACATGGGCCCGAATCTCATACTTGAGGCCACTGATAAAACATTCTTGGAAAAAGGCATCAGACATGCCCTTTGTCCGAAAATCCAGGCGCTCAAAGGCAACTATAAAGTCTTCCATTGTTCTTGATTGTTTCAACTTTGTCAAAGGGCCCAAATGGTTGGTGTTAGTGTAAAAGCATTCATAAAAATCTGTCACAAAGTGTGTCCAATAAATATACCCTTCAAGATAAGTTTTTCTCCATTGCCACCATTGCCAACGTTCTTGATCTAGATTGAGAACACCATACCAGAGTTTTTCCAAGTCATCTGTAATGCCGTATAAAGAGAAATAATGTTCCATTTGGGTTACCCAAACAGTGGGGTTTGAGCCATAAAATTTCATCACATCCACCTGCGGAAGGCGTAGGTCACATTGAAAGTGATGGTTCTGAAAGTTATGGGAATGAGAGGAATGTTCACCTTCAGTATGTGGAGGTGAGGAAGAGGAAGGGTTATCTATAAGGATATGCAGTTTGGTGTAGAGTGTCGAAAATATATATTCAGGTTGGGTGGTGAGGTCTTGCTTGATTTCCTCCATTGAGGACTGCATGGTTGTATTGATGGCGACAATATTACCACTGAGTTGTTTCACTTCTTGTTGGGTCTCGATGAGACTAGATTGCAAGGTGTTGAAGTGAGCTTCCAAGTCTTGGCTATTGGTATGGGCCATGAGGATGGGGCAACTAAAAAGGGGTGGGCAAGGTAATTTTTGTTTTCCGAAAAATGATATGTATGAATGTGATAAGGGCAAAGAGATGAATCCAATGGAATAGGTCTCAAATAATGGTGAAAAAAATTCCAGACTTTTTTATTTATTTATTTTTTATTTTTTTACACCTGTGGAGTTATACTCTAGTCTGAAGAATACTACAAAGAGGAAATGCCCAAATGCTTAACCAGAAAGAAATGTGTATTTACTTGGCAACCCGAACATAGTTGCATGACAACAAATCTTTTCTGTTTTAATTTGTTTATGTTTTTGTCCCCAAAGGTTAGGTATTCAAGGGTTCTACAGACAAGGGTTTTCCCTGTGCTATAGCTCTCTGATATACGTGTAGGGTCCAATAGTAGTACTCAACACAATATCTCAGGGAACTAACTAAGTAGGATAGACCGTACCCTTAGCCATACTACCTGACTTCCCAGGTACTAGAAAGTATCTTCCCGAGTGTTGTTCTTGGTGGAACTATAACAGTTAGGAAACCGATTGGTTTATCTAAAGAGGGCTTCAGGAAATCTAGTTCGATCTATACACAGGTGATGTCTAATGCGCTACCACTCAAAGGGGTACCAACAGGGGTTACAAGGGTGGCCAATAGATGTGCGCTTAAGAACCACTTGTATTTCCTGCATGTATGAATCCCTCAACCGCGGGTTTATGCAAGTAATGACAGATCTCTGTGGCTTAAAGATGTTGGAATACGTCTCTACCCTGAAAAAAAATTACCTACAATTTTTGCCAAGGAAAGTTCTCTGATAACACTTGTAGTATACTAGATATAAAAAGTATGCAGAACAGAAATAAAATGATAGAAATGGTAGAATAACAACAATATAACTAGAATAATCACCACATTAACACTGAAATGATATAAGAATAACAACATAAATAACACTTTGATTCTGAGAGCAATGTTCACGGGCCTCTTCGAGGGGGCAACCTCCAGTCGATCATAGATCTATTACAATAATCTCCAAGCTAGGGTTCTCATACCCTCAACTCCTATTTATACTAAATATGTCTATCAAAAGAAGCATCTAGAGGAAGATCCTTCCATAAGCGGAAGCTTATATTAAGTCTTCTTACATTCGACTTATTCTATTTTATTGCAAGGCCTTATTAATATTGAACTTTATTACA
The DNA here is from genome assembly GCA_009831015.1 of Picea engelmannii. NCBI lineage: Eukaryota > Viridiplantae > Streptophyta > Pinopsida > Pinales > Pinaceae > Picea > Picea engelmannii. The sequence continues at coordinate 712,918 of ML786772.1, read as the reverse complement.
TCCGAATATATTGTTCTACCTATGTGCAAGTTAGGACCCTAAGAGTAAGTGTACTACCTTGCAATCTCAACAGAAAAAATTATGTCAGATATGTGACATGGAAGGAAGGAAGGTTTTTATTTGGATCCAAAAATACTTATAACGTTATAATTTTCCGTTTGTTCTAGTGTCCCCTTCCTATTGAGGAAATTACTCGCCTGGTCAGACATCCAGGGAGTGTTTTTTCCAAACAACAATTCTTTGCAAACTGAGATAAAATCATTAAATACTTCATAAAAGTGCTGGGAGGCCTTGTGCCTCCACAATGATTGATACGAGAAGGTTACTGTGCCAAACTCATAGTTTACTTTCTTCCAGATAGATAATCTTGGGAACTAACAACAATGTGCTATCACAAATACCAAATAAGATGACATAAAAAAATTCTTATCCTTCTTGTATTGTGCCAATTGGGAAGATATTTCAATGGAAGTCAACTTACCCTAGTCAAAAATGGCATGTTCCTTGATCGTAAAATAAATAATGTAAAGAATCATCCAGGAGATGTTGGTCATGGTTTCTTGTCCTATTATCCTCATAAAAAGCCATTCAATTTCTCAAAATGGATTTTTGAATGCGCCAACCTACAATCTTGTGATATCCTTGGGGACGATCGTTGGGTTCTCTAGGAATTTAGGTAAGAGGTTGAGTCCATTGTCATGATTTCTTAAGAACTCCCTACAATCTTCACCTTTGAAAGTGAGCATTGGCTCGAGGAGACTCAATATATTACAAAAAACTTGAGGTGACAGAGAGACAAGGTAATGGTCCCATAACTGGATGATCCACTAGCTTGGAATGTGTCTCTCAGTGCACCAAGAGACCAAATCCATGCGATCAAAAAATTCTGGGGCACACCCTACACACCCAATTCTGGATGTCTAGATTATTTCGCTCTGGGAAGAAGGGGATGAATAATAGGAATATGCCCTGGACCACTGAAAACTCTGATCTTCACGTCCAAAAATATTCAGTGTATATCCACAAAATTGTTGTCGACTTGCTACCATAAGTCGATGAAGATGTTCACTTGCTCCAAGTTATGTTAAGAATGAACGCTGGTGGAAGATAATATAATCCTTTGTAAATCTTGTTTAATGCGCTTTAATTGGAGTTATCCTCGATCCTTTCGCTAATTAATGGCCATCCCTTCTAACGTGTATGGTAAGTTATTAGCATTAAAATCATAGTAAATGTGTATTGGGAAAGGTGTGAGGGTGGTGGGGGTGGGCGGGGGAGATATGTGACTTGATATTTTTTGTGAACCTAGGAACTTGCAAACTCGAGAGCCCGCGATGGTAGGAGGCGTGAAAATGGATAAGTGTGGGATGACGGAGCGGTCAGATGATTTCATGTTAGGAGGAACAACACTTGGGAAGTTTCATGGGTGTCTGTGGATCGAAAATGTATATCACGGAACTCTATGGTGAAATATGTCTATCACAGAACACGAGGATATGAAAGCTCAATCTCGTCAACCTGGTAACCCATGGTCGTAAAATCGGCTAAGTATGGAATAACATGGTGGTCGGTCGAACTCGTGAAGTGAATTTGTAGATGGAGGTGAGAAAAAGTAAGTCCACCAACATAGGAACCCATGGTCTAAAATGCGACTAAGTGTTAGAACTAGAAAGGGGTATTGAGAGGGAAAAAAGAAGAGGGAAAAAACGAGTAAGTGTAGAAGGGGGAAAAGAAAGGGAAAAATGAAATCGGGAAATTAAAAAAGGAGAGGGAATTTTTTGGAAGAAGAAAATGATCTCAACAAGAGACTCCAACTATGGGATGATGACCCCTTGTGGGTTGTCAAGAATCCATAATATCTTTGTGACCAGGTGCTTCCACCTATTGGGCTATGGAGTCAGATTAAGAATATACAAACTAAAAATAAAATTATGTACAATGAGAATGAAAAGTGATAGGAGAAGAAACCTTTTAGATGTTTCTCATTAGAAGGAAACATTAATCTTTTTCCTTTCATATATTGAAGGATATATGAGTTGAAGCCCAATATCTTTTCAATGACATATTGTTTGATCCATAGTTATCCGAACTTCATGTGCATGGATGGATTTTCCTTGGCTTTGTTCCAAAGTAGTACCAATTCTCCCTTCTGAAAATTATTCATAGTTGTGCTTTGATCAAAATACTTTTTAACGATCTGCTGCATCTGAGAAGTCCGATTCAAGGATTTTCCTCTTTCCTCCCCCAACTTTAGCAATTGATTGATCCTTTTCTGAGTAGGCGGAGTGTCTTCTGTATATTTCGTATTAACCACAGATATTAATGCATTAATCTCGAGGCTAATTGGAATTTTTGCCTCTTTCCCGTAGACCAATAGATACAAAGTCATCCTGGTACTATCTTTTAAGGTTTTCCTACTTGCCCATTGTTATCCACAAATTTGGGCATTGTGATGATGTCATGATGATGGAAAATCAAGCTCTTTACCAAGAATACTTTCCTGAGAAAAGTTACAGTTGTCTTCTTCCTGAATCCATATTTTGAAACATGTTCGCAGGCTGCTTATACATTCACCTGAGGGAATGATTGTTTCCCACAGGCTACCTTAAGCTAGGGTGCGAACTTCCCGCACTGTGCTCATGGTTAGGGTGCGGACATGATTTTAAAGGGGAAAATGATAAAGATATCGAATCTTCTAGAAGGGAATCTTCTAGAAAGATGAGTTGGCTTTCGAGTGGTTACTCAAGTACCGACATTCCAGATATCTTGGGATCATTCCCTATCCAAGTAAATAATCTATCTCTTCCTATATATTGAGGAGATTTCTCATGGAAAGGGTTAAGCTAAGAAGATCAACAAGTTAGCAAGAGATTGATTAAGAGAATTAGTGCAAGACTGTATGGAGGACTAATGCTACAGTAGCAAGAGACAACAGCAAGGTCATCACATGTGGTAAATTTTCTTCATACATGAGCAAGTGTGTGTGTCAGAGCTAGAAGCCGTCGAAAGGAGACCTATGACATCAAGGCTCAGGTTGTAAGTTTCTCTTTCAATTAATGCAATACAGTAATATGTCCCTTTCCCATAAAAATGATGTCATTTTATTACATAATTCCTTGATCATATGTATAGACTAGTCATTGAATATCTTAACTTGTCTTTACTTCGATTGGTTCGTTTTGTTGTGATCTAGAGGGGACGAGAGAATTGAAGCAGAGCTTGGAACAACAGAGACATAAGGAAAACGTTCATAAGGTATGTCCATAGCCCTTATCTCTTAGTTCATTCAATAGGCTAGATCTAGGGAAAGTGTATTATTCTGTCCCGTTTTGTTCTAGATACCAGGTGGATCTAGGGAGGTCGGTTAGTGTCCGCACCTATGGACTTATCCTATAAAAAAATTGGCGACTCCACTGGGGACATATCCCTTTTGTCTTTTTGGTTTTTGAACTTTCTGTGGCCATTTGCTCTGTTTGCATTTTTCTTTTGATTTGTCTGTCTCCGAGTCCTCAGGATACCCTGAGAGACCTTCTGGGTCTATAAGCCAATTTGATTTTTTCTTGCTCTTTCAAAATTTTCATTAGTTTCAGGGATTTCCGCACTGTGTCCATTAGCAGCTTGCGAGAACCTTGACTGTTTGCACCCTGCATATATGTTTCAGTGCGGATAGTTCGCAAGCTGCATCAAAGTGGCCTGCGAGAACTATAGTTTCTCTCACTGTGTCCCACACCAGTTTGCGAACAATTTTTGAAATTTTTTTGAATTCAAGTTTTAACCCTGTCAATAGCTCATTTATGTTGTTTTGGACTTATTTGGCTTATTGAATCAGTGACTTACCTATCTTTTTCTATAATTGACTTGCTGGAACTGATCTAGGTTTTTTAGGTCTTCTTGCCTTTGGAACTTGACTTTCGTTTCTTAGCTTTTGTTGGTTTTGTCATTCTCTCTGCTTTATAGAGTTGAGTGCATCTGACTTGCTGAGAACCAGGGATTGGTTGAGAGTTGAGTGTTTGGTGTTTCTTTTGTACTTGTTGGTTCGAAAGGATAAATTTTTCATTTACATTGAGAATTTTTTTGGTTTGCTTTTGTTTTTGCTTTCATTGAAAGTTTTGGATTGGGTTGTTTAACAGACTCTTTATATTTTGGTTTTCTTTTCTCATCATTCAGAGTTCTTCTTGGAAAGTGATCTGCATGTTTTCTTTCAAGTTTAGTTTTTGCTTGTTGCAAGAACATCGAAAATCAAAGTTTTAAGAGTATTGAAGTTTTGAAAAAGACATTTTGACATTGTTCATTGCTACATGATTGTTTGCATTGGCATCTGAAAGGAAATTGAGCATTGCATTTACATTGTAGTATTGAGTTTGATTTGGAAATTAATCTCTCTCTCCCATAACTAGGATTCATCGAATGAAACGAATTCTATTTCATCATATCCTTGCATTATTTGGGTCAGAGTCATACATCACGAGTTTCATTTCCATTGCCTTTGAGTAAATAACAGCCTGTAAAACATTGCATAATATTAAAATTGATTTAGTAACTCTTTTCTAGGGATCTTTTACACCAACATTTAGCTAGGCTAATGCTTTGGAGTAGGAAGAGAGACACACTCTCCAAAAGCTCAAAAACACACAATAACATCTTGAGTTAGGGAGTGTTAAATTCCATTGGCTGCATATTGTCCTGGGAAGCCCTTCTAACACAAGGGTTAAGCATTAGGTCACATTGGTGTTGGCAGAGATACTAACCTGCTTTGTTGACATCAGTGTAGAGATTGCACGTATTATGGGGGTCACTCCGAGGTATACCCACAATTATGAGTGGAAGCCTTTGAGTTGATTTCGGGATAGATACCCTTCCTTTGCATGTGGATCGGACTTACGACTGTTTTCCCAGGCAGTACTATTGTTTGTGGTGACCTTAGTGGCTTATCTCTCTAGTTTCTTACCCAAGGTGACTGTGGAGGGGAAAGTCTCCGCGGTACCTGGAATCGACGTTGATCAAACTCACTCGGGCTCCTTGGAGGGTATACCCATGATTATGTGTGGGATCTTGCACCAGGGCGTATGTCTATTAAGCAGGTCGTCAACGTAACTTTTCCACCTTAGCCCCGCCCCTTCTCGTCTCTTTGTTGCGACGTTGGATTTCATCACCAACTAGTGGCTTCGGTATTAGAAGGTATTGTTTGCTTGGTGATTGCTTCTAGATTTTGTTTACTAGGGTGTGCTGTTGATTTCTCGAAGTTGACCTTAGGATTTTCATTGGGGAGTTGGACATTTGTTTACAATTGCTCCCCTGCAACGTTCACGTAGGATGCAAGGTTTGTCTCCGGAACATCCGGAAGCTTCACAACCTTTGCACACAATAACACCTGAGGGTACCCCCGAGGACTCTCCTCGTCCGGGTGAAATTCCCCTTGTGACTCTACCACACGTGGACATAAGTGACGTCCCTGAAGTTTTTACACCACCTCCACAAGTAGAACCCACTGATCCTCTTGGGGAATTTCGAATTACCAATACTGTAGAGAATTATCGCATTCGTCGTGGTGAACGACCTTCAGGACGATTTCATCTTTTTGGAGAAACTCTTGTTGTATCTTCTGAATCAATTGCTGGGCCTTCGCACGGTGTAGTGGGCCAAGATCCTTTTGGCTCAGGTAATTTTCGACGAGTCTTGTTTGGTACCGAATCCCCTGTCTACGAACTTGTCAACCCTCCTGTGTCTCCTGAACCAGAGAGTACACCAGAGACTACCACTTATCGTTTTTTTCTTCCTCCCGAGATGGCCCATTTCACAAATACTACGAGTGTCCAAACCGGAACTACTGCTACTACTCTTCCTCCTATTAATACCGAGAGAATTCCTGAGGCTAATCCGAATTTACCTCCTAGTTACCATGCGCTGAATCCATTGTTGAATGTTTCCCATCCAACACCCCCACATACTCCAGCTGGTTCTCCAGGTGGTCCTTAGTTTCCTGGGCATCCTATTCCCGGTTTTATCCCGACACTCCCTCCGCAATTTTTTCCTCTTGGCAATGTTAATCTTAATCCTAGTGGCACTATCCCGACCGTTGCACCTAATGTACAAATTCCTGTTGGTGGACAAAGTGGAACAATTCTGTTTCCTTTTCCTTTTCCCGTACATAACACAGTGACTACACAGCCTATTGTTGGCACACAACTTCCGGGAGGAACTGTCCCTTTGATGGGGGGACCAACCTCACCTTTAGGACAAAACATACCTCCTGCATTGGCCCAGTATTGGAATCAACTCATGCAAAAATTTCCTCAAAATGCTGGGGGGCAACAAACTGTCCCTACTACAGGCCAACCATATCCAGTGGTGACTAATCCTATCTGGGGTTCTGGTCAAACTACTCAACCCAAAACTCAAGGAAAAAATCCTTGGGGTTACTATCCGATTCAACCACCACCAAACCAACCAGGATCTTCCCTCTGGGGGCAGACTGCATACGGTCCCACTGGTCTACCGACAGGGCTTCCGCCCCAAAGTCACCAGTATCCATAAGTGAATTGGCAATTTCCCTTTCTTGCTAATTTGTATCTGCCGGATTTGTCCAGGATTCTCAATGATCCTCTTCGTCACTCTCCCCACTGGCCTGCTATTCTTGCAAAGATTCCATCGGACATTCCCAAATTCGATGGGAAGGCGGGAGAGGACCCAAATAATCATGTCATGACTTTCCACTTGTGGTGTTCGTCCAACTCGTTGATGGATGACTCCATTAGACTGTGTATTTTTCAATGAACTCTTATGGGTGCTGCTGCAAAGTGGTACATTGAATTACCACGAGGTTTCTTTTCCGATTTCAACACCCTTGCGATGGATTTTCTCWCACACTACTAGTTACCGATTCGTTATGATACTGGAACTGAGATGTTGACCTCCTTCAAACAAAGTTCGGGCACTCATATTTCTGATCATATTCATGAGTGGCGACGAAGGAGACGTCTCATTAAACTTGAGCTTCCTGATTAGTTACTGGCAGAGTGGTTTACCAAGTCTTTTGTAAACAAAATTGGAAAAGACATTGCCATGGGCGGTGTTGTCACCGAAGAATAGGCTATTAGCCATTCTCAGTATCTCGATCTTGTTTATTCGCAAACGGGAACCTTGTATGATTTACTGCCTGATCTACCTCATCCTGGTACTTCTACTACTTCTACTGCTCCAGCTGCCTCACATGCAGCTGATGGTGTGATTGGTTCCACTCATAGCCACTCACATTCCGTGTCAACTACAACCCCGAAATCCAATTCTTCTAATGTGCAAAGTGCTCCGTCTCCTRCTCCTCCCGCCGGTAAAACCTCTGAAGTGAACGTTGTTCAATCTACGTCGGCCGGTAAGACCAAGTCTAGAAAAGGGAGATGCAAGAATAAGGAGGGTAAAAACAATAATCCGAATGAGCAAACCAAATCACTCCCTGTTGATGATCGGGATAAGCACAAACCACGTTACCCTTGCCTTATCTGTGGTGAAGATCATTACACGAAGGATTGTCCGAGACGTGCCGAGGTTAACAAGTTCCTTCAAGGAGCACCGAAGCCCTCTACGCCGGCTGTCTTGTCTCAACCCTTCCCGTCTCAACAACAGGCTTCGTTGGTCATTCATGACCAACCCTCTACTTCTACATCATCTTATGTTTTGATGTGCACTGGTGATTCCACGAAAAACAATGTTGCACTTACCACTAGAGCTAAAGACTATACTCCTTCTAAGGAGAAGATTGATGACTTACCTCCTGATTTGGTACAGCCTTCTCCACCCAATCCACCTGCGAACGGTCCTCTTCATCTCGAACGACCGAATCTTGATACAGTCTTATGACCTCCAAAAGGTGTCGTTAAGAAGTTGGCATTCAATCCTCATGGTCGAGCAACCCAGAACTATAGCATTGTCGAAGATTTGGCCCAAGCACCTTCAACAATGTCTGCCCTGGAAGTCCTTCAGTCTTGTCCTGCACAGCGAAGGGAACTGTTGAAAGCTATAGGTGGCATTGATCCAATAGATACGAATCTGATAGTCTTTAACTTGGATGATCACATTCCAAGGTTACCCCCGCAGCTTGCGTTTCAAATTCAAGTTGTGGTCTCCGACAAGAGTATTTGCTGGACTGTTATTGATGAGGGTGCCTCTACGTGTGTAATGTATTTTTCTTGTTGGAAAGCCATTGGCTCTCCACTGTTAAACGAATCACAAAACACTTTATGAGCTTTCAATGGCTCGGGTTTTAAGCCTTATGGTGTTCTACCATCGTTGCCTGTCACTCTGGAAGGTAAGACCATTCAGGTGGAAGTGGAAGTTTTCGATACTCCCTTAGATTATAATCTTCTACTTGGTCGAAGCTGGGTCGATTCTATGCGTGCTGTTGTGTCCACCCTTTTCCGTGTCGTACGATTTCCTCACCAAGGAAAAGTGGTTACGGTCGATCAACTTGCCTTTTTTAATGCTGATACTCATGTTGGAAACGTGCCTTTCATTGCTAAAACCCCACCGATTTATGAGAATGTCGGAGTTGGTCTTTTAAAAGACTCTTCACTTATGGGTACTTTCCCCATACCACCACCACCCGATCTTCCACGCCCATTTATTGCATCTATTAATATGATCTCTACTATCCCTCATGAACTTCCAGTGTCTGTTGACCCTTGGGTAGTCCCTGATCCTGGAGATCATGTTCGTTTCGGCAACGTCATGTCGTTAAGTTTGGTTGAGTCCGCTTATCAAGCCATTCAATCGGCAACCCCTATTACTTCTTCTTTTGATGAGTTGTCTCTTGATCCTTTTCGTGTCATCTTTTCGACTGACGAGATGATCATGTCTGTCTTGGATGACACCCCTTGGGATGATGGACATCATCGTTCCATCTTGTTTCTGGAACAACAGACTCTTGAGAATTATCAGCGGATCTCGACTCCGTCGACCGTTGTTGCTATCTCCACGGTTTCCCAACCCACACGAGATGTGTTTGCAGAAGGGAACCTGAGTAACATTTCACCCACGATACCCATAGATATTTCGGTGAAACCTGGGATCGTCGAGAACGTTCATATCGAAGCTTCTTGTTCTCCCGCAGAAATTGTCACCTATACTTCCTTGTTTAAAGAATTCCGTGATATTTTTGCGTGGAGTTACGAAGAGATGTCGGGTATTGACCCTGCTATCGTTGTTCACGATATTAAGACATACCCCGGAGCTAAACCAGTCCGACAACACCTACGTCTTGTCCATCCACGTAAAGTGGCAGCTATTAAACTCAAAGTTGAAAAACTTCTTAAATCCGGTTTCATTTACCCCATGCCATTGACAGAATGGGTTTCCAACCCCATACCGATTGATAAAAAGGGTGGTAGTATACGTGTTTATGTTGATTATCGGGATATCAACAAAGCTTGTCCAAAGGAAAATTTTCCAACCCCTTTCGTTGACCAAATTGTCGATGACTGTGCCGGTAGTGAAATCTTTTCCCTCATGGATGGATTTTCCGGCTATAATCAAATCAATATCGCTCCTGAGGACCAACATAAAACGACTTTTATTTGTCCTTGGGGTACTTTCGCCTACAGAAAACTTCCTTTCGGTCTGAAGAATGCGGGTGCTATGTTTCAACGTGCTATGTCTTACGCCTTTCACGATATCAAGCATATTGTTCAAGTCTATTTGGACGATTTGCCGGCTCATTCTTTACGTCGAGTCGATCACCCTACTCATCTCCAAGAAATTTTCGTTCGTTGCCAATTCTATCGTATTCGCTTGAATCCTCATAAATGTGTCTTTTGCGTAGAATCTGGCCGTCTCCTTGGTTTCATTGTTTCATGCCATGGGATCTGGGTAGATCCTATCAAGGTCGAGGCGATTCTTAACCTCCCTCCTCCTTCTTCTTTGCGTCAGTTACAAAGTTTGCAGGGGAAAGCAAACTTTCGTCGTCGTTTCATCCCGAATTATGCCGAGATTACTCGAGGTTTCACACGTCTTCTAAAGAAAGGTTCAACGTTTGTTTGGGATAAAATTGCTAACAACGCCTTTGAAGCTTTAAAATTATCCCTTACCAAAGCTCCTCTTCTTTTTCCTCCGGATTATAGTCGAGATTAATTTCTTTATCTAGATGAGTCCGAGTTTACTATCGGTATGGTCCTCGTTCAAGAGGATGATAACCACGATGAACATGTTATCTATTACTTGTGTAGAAGTTTATCATCCACAGAAATCAAGTACCAACATGTTGAGAAGCTGGCCTTGGCTGCTGTCCAAGCAGTCCAACGTTTTCGTCATTATATTCTTGCTAGGAAGACTACAATGATTTCACACTGTAACCCCATGCAACACATATTGACACGTCAATTGCTGGGGGGAAAGAAATCCAAGTGGATTGTTATTCTCCAGGAGTTCGATTTGGAATTCAATCGTGCCACGTCAAAGAAATCCCTAGTTTTTGCTGAGTTAATTTGTGATTTCCTCCACACTGCCACGGAAAAGGTAGCAGTTGATTCGTTACCTGACGAGTCACTTTTTCTTATCAGTACCGATGATATTTGTTATGGAGATATCATTATAGATCTCCAAACTCAAACTTTCCAGCCTACTTTGTCCAATAATGAACGACGTCGTGTCCGTTACCAAGCACGCCATTATATTATCCTCGGTGATACTCTTTACCGTCGTGGTATTGACTCTGTCTTTCGGCGTTGTTTGACTTTTGAAGAAGATAAGAAAGCTTTGAATGACTGCCATTCAGGAGCATGTGGTGGTCATATGTCTGGGTATGCTACTGCTTAGAAGATCTTACGTGCAGGTTACTTTTGGCCTTCCCTATTCACTGACTGCCAGACTTATAATCAGAAGATTCGATCGCATCCTGCTCCCCTTCATCTTGTAGTCTCAGTAGGTCCTTTTGCTAAATGGGGCATTGATTTCATGACATGTCACCCTCACTCGGCCGGGGGGCATGGTTACATTATTGTAGCTATTGATTATTTCACAAAGTAGGCCGAGGCAATGCCGACATTCGATAATACTGGGAAGACTGCAGCCTTATTCTTGTTCAACCATGTCATCACTCGTTTTGGCGTTCCTCAGGCTATCGTTACCGATCACGGTAGTCATTTTAGAAATAACATGATGTCTGAACTTACAGAGAAGTTGGGCCTTCGTCATGATAGCTCAACGCCCTATTATCCACAGGCTAATGGTCAGGTCGAAGCCATCAACAAGGTTCTTATAACTATGATTCGATGGATGATAGGAATCCATAAAACTAGCTGGCACACAATGTTATTTTCGGCATTGTGGGCATATCGGGCATCTATTAAGTCTGCCACAGGATTCACGCCTTTTCGATTAGTTTACGGCATGGAAGGCATTCTGCCAATAGAATGCGAAATCCCGTCTTTGAAGCTAGCTGTAGAACTCTTACCTAATACTTCTGCCGAAGAGAAACGTCTGTTGTATTTGATGCGATTAGACGAGACTCGCCGTGACGCTACTCTTGTAATAGAAGCCCAGAAGAAACGTGTTAAGGCACAGTACGATAAGCATGTCAAACCTCGTGTCTTCTCTGAAGGCGATCTTGTTCTTCTATATGAACAAGATAAAGATGTCTTAGGAGCTGGGAAATTCAAACCAATGTGGCGTGGGCCTTATATTGTTAGCAAAGTTTTAGAAAAAGGAGCGTATGAGCTAGTGAACTACAATGGTGTGCCTTTGAGTGAACCCAGGAATGGGTTGTACTTGAAGAAGTACTACGCATGAGTCATTTGTGCATGAGTATTGTATTTTTATGTATCATACTGAGTGTGTGTGTTACTTTAGTTTTGCCTTTGACGTTATTTGGTTTCTGTCCTTACGTGACATTGTGTTTGATTGTCATATGTCGGAGTATTCACTACCTTATATTGTCTTCACCGACGGTGCTAATCGTAGTACTCGGAACCTAGCTTCCGCTGCTTGGGAAATCTATGCCCCGACAAATGAACTCATATCTCTACGAGGTATATGTATTGGCCGAGCAACCAACAATATTGTAGAGTATAGCGCCGTGGTTGAATTATTGGTTGATTCTATCTCTCTCAGGATTCGTTATTTGGTTGTTCGTCTTGACTCGCAGTTGGTAGTGCTACAACTCAGTAATGTATATTCTATTCGAAGTCCTACTCTATTAAGGATATTTTTGCGGATTCGCCTCTTGGAAAGACATTTTGATTACATAGAATATCAACACATTCCGAGAAGTCTTAATACATTGATAGACGCTTTAGCTAATTATGTATTAGACAGGCATTTAAATAACTTATAAAATCAAACACATTAAAATGTACACAATTGTAAAGTAAGCAGGTAGAACCCATGTATATATATATAACGGTCAAAGTTTGTTTTTACAAAATGTGTCCGAAGACCAAAATATCAAAAAAATGAAGCTCTTGGCTTCTACAAAGTGACATCACTAATGATGTTCACGATAGCATGCTAAAGTCTTGGCTACTCTGCGGAGTAAACGACCCATAGAGGCAGAGACTCCCACGGTGTAACGCTGATCGCATTGTGGGATATCCTCCAGAGGTATCTCTGGAACATCAACCATCAAGCCCTCTAGGTTTTGCTCCACTGTAAGGTAGTCCTCGACATACTAGGGGACTGGAACCGCTGCTTCTCCTCGACGCTGAACAAGAGAACTACCAGCTGGTCTGTATGCCCCAACATCCGTGTTATCAGTAAAATTTTGGGTGTTAGTCTTTGGATGATTTGATAAAAACCAAAAACATTTAATATGATGAAAACACAAAAACATCTAAAAAGTTAAAAAGTTGGTGTACTTCTTACCAATATTCCCCCACTGTGCATCTTCAGGAAGGGAAGCTCAGGATCACCACGAAAGTCCAAGCCAGGATAAGCATAATCCTCAATCATCAAGACCTGGCCTTGGAGCCAGTCGAAGAAACGATCGTCATACCTGACGATAGGTCCTGTCACATGCCTGGCCATGAGTTGGCACCATCATAGCATCCGAGGATTCCTGGGACCCGGAAAGTGCCAATCTTCTTGAAGCCTATACATGGGAACCCTCTCGCAGAAGAAGGACACTAGCAGTGATCCATAACCGAACTTCTTTAAATCTCCACGCCTGCTTTTTGTCAATTGTTTCTTGAGGTTGCGTAACACTGCGTCAGCCCAGTTGAAGACACGGGGATCGACACACTCGAGAGCATACTGAAAGTAGCTCTGTAGAGCCATATGTGGGGCAGCACTGCCTACCATCCGATATATAATGAAGAGTATGGTCCAGAAAGTTATATCTGTCACTCCCGAGATGGCCACTTTTCCTTTCTGTCGTTCTGCCTCTGGCACGCAATACTCTTGGCAATACTCGCTCATTTTCATGCCACCCCTGCGACTACCAGTCAAACTAACATGAGCACCTCGTCTTGACAACCCAGTCAAGAAGTAGATATCTTCAATATCAATCGTCAATGTATGGGCACCCACAGTAAAGACCTGTTGATCCGGATCCCACATCCGGACTAAATGTTCCAACAAATGGACCTGGGCTCTCATGCCCGGTATACGGAAATACTTTAGGAGACCGAAATATCTTAAAGAGGAAATGGTTGGAGGGTGATTCTCCGCGGTAGCATTGTCATCCTTGTGTTCCCTTTCTCTCCATTCAAGCACCATTGTGTGATTATTAACCTGCATGGCAACCATGAGAAGATAATTAATAATTTGAAACATGGAAAAATTTGATTTTAATGGCTAAATTTTATACAAATTTTTTGGCACTGCGCTGTTCGTAGGTGAATTATAACACACAGTGCGAACTTCCC
>ML786772.1:670758-698261 GCA_009831015.1 Picea engelmannii | reverse complement strand
TTCGTTAAAAATACTCCGAGGGACTTGTCCGAAGGATGAGCTTATATCAACAAGCATATGTGATCCTCTTCAAGCTTGTGTAAAAATAAAGAGGTACTTGCCAGAAATGGTGGGGGAAAATTTGGGAAAGGGATATGTTTCATTTTTATGTTAATTGGCAGTAAGTGTTGCTCTTGAACATGACACCCTCTGTTCATCATTTGAAGCCGGTTTGGGAAATCCATTTGTCTCTCATTCGATTCAATAACAAGGTCTTTCCATGTGTCGTCTTTGAGTCAATGCTACCAAATCATTTATCTTGTCATCCATATGTTCAAGAGCAGTCCAAACCTCTATTGAGTCGGCCATCTGCAGTTATACTTTCATTCCGTGTCGGCCTTCCCTGTGTCCAAAGTCCAATTGTCACATGCTCTGTTTCATTTTCAAACCCTGTTACTCATTTCATGTCACTGATGTGGGATACATCAAGGCCCTCCTGTGATGAGTCTTGTTCTGTCGACTTCAGCACATTATCCGGAATCAAGACTTAGAAATTATTCAGTACCTTGAAGCTTGCATGCCTCAATGGCAAGTTTCTCACTTTCGACAGTGGGTTTACATCATTGACCCCTGATCGAGAGATTCCATCGAGTGTTCGACATCAACTCATTTATTCACAGTCGATGGTTTGTACTATAGTACCTGGGGAGTCATTGACATTAATGGTGATTTCCCTCGCACTTGTTAACGGTATACATCAACGACCGGTAATCAAGTGGTTTCTACCATGTTCGACTTCAACTCATGTAATCACATGGTCAAATTCGTACTTTGGGTGACGAGATTGAAGACCCTGGATATCATATTTATGATCCAGGTTGCAATGGAGTATACATTATTTGCGACACATAGATCCACTGTGTATGATTGGTGGTTATGTCGACTTGACTGAAAATTTGTCGCACAGATCCACAGTGTATTCAGGTTGCTGTGTTATATAGTGATGGCATGGATCCACAGTGTATGATTGGTGGCCATGAACTTAGTTTATCTATGATCTGAGTATGGGAATTCCTACCTCGGAATTGATATATATGATATTCTGCTGATGCTTGGATGTTTGCAGGTCTCTGATTAGATGTGATTTTGGTTCTTGACACACACATGTAACTTACAAAGTCTATCGACTGTCACTGGTTCCGCTTTCAGACTTTGGGGGGGAATTCTGTTATCCACAAATTTGGTCATTGTGATGATGTCATGATGATGGAAAATCAAGATCTTTACCAAGAATACTTTCCTGAGAAAAGTTATAGTTGTCTTCTTCCTGAATCCATATTTTGAAACATGTTCGCAGGCTGCTTATGCATTCACCTGCGGGAATGATTGTTTCCCGCAGGCTACCTTAAGCTAGGGTGTGAACTTCCCGCACTGTGCTCATGGTTAGGGTGCGGACATGATTTTAAAGGGGAAAATGATAAAGATCTCGAATCTTCTAGAAGGGAATCTTCTAGAAAGATGAGTTGGCTTTCGAGTGGTTACTCAAGTACTGACATTCCAGATATCTTGGGATCATTCCCTATCCAAGTAAATAATCTATCTCTTCCTATATATTGAGGAGATTGCTCATGGAAAGGGTTAAGCTAAGAAGATCAGCAAGTTAGCAAGAGATTGATTAAGATAATTAGTGCAAGACTGTATGGAGGACTGATGCTACAACAGCAAGAGACAACAGCAAGGTCATCACATGTGGTAAATTTTCTTCATACATGAGCAAGTGTGTGTGTCAGAGCTAGAAGCCGTCGAAAGGAGACCTATGACATCAAGGCTCAGGTTGTAAGTTTCTCTTTCAATTAATGCAATATAGTAATATGTCCCTTTCCCATAAAAATGATGTCATTTTATTACATAATTCCTTGATCATATGTATAGACTAGTCATTGAATATCTTAACTTATCTTTACTTTGATTGGTTCGTTTTGTTGTGATCTGGAGGGGACGAGAGCATTGAAGCAGAGCTTGGAACAACAGAGACATAAGGAAAGCGTTCATAAGGTATGTCCATAGCCCCTATCTCTTAGTTCATTCAATAGGCTAGATCTAGGGAAAGTGTATTATTCTGTTCTGTTTTGTTCTAGATACCAGGTGGATCTAGGGAGGTCGGTTAGTGTCCGCACCTACGGACTTATCCTATAACACCCATAATGCTTTTGTCAACTTCAGGTGAAAATTTCTCTGGTTTGCATCAACAATTTTCTTCAATATCTGCACAAGTGTTTTGTTCATGGATTCGGCAAGGCTATTTCCTTGTGGATAATAATTCAAACTTTGACCCATAATGATTCCATATTGTCCGCAAAAATCCATGAATTTTGACCGAATGAAGATCGAACCATTGTCTGTGATGAATTTATTAGGAACACCAAATCTTGACAAAATGTTGTGTTTGATGAATCCAATCAATTATTCAACATCGACCTTCTTCAATGCCACTGCTTCTAGCCATTTTGTGAAACAATCGGTAGTTGTTAGAATGCACATGTGCCCTTTTCTAGATTTCAGATTAATTGGCCCAACGACATCAAGTCCCCATTGGGAAAATGGTTGTTCCACCACAATCGGCTGTAGAGGTATCATTTTTTTTTTCATTTTTCCCGAGAACAGATGACATGGAAAACATCTCCTTATTGTGGTGTAGAAGTCCCTGAAGATTGACAACCAGTAGAATCCCACTCTAATTATTTTTTGAGAAGTTGCAGTGGGTGAAACGTGTCAACCACATATTCCTTCGTGGGATTCTTTGATCAATGTTGAAGCTTGATTCTCATTGACGCATATCAACAATATACCATCGAAATTCCTTCTAAAAATTATATCAACAATCAATACATATTGGTTCGCCTTCATCTTGAGTGTCCTTCGCTCCTTGGAACTCATTGTAACAGGGGATTGCTTGAACCTTAAGTAAAATATGATATCTCCATACCATTTTGAATCAACTAGTGGTTCCCTGACTGAGATTGAAATCATTCCATCAACTGAATCCCCATTTTCCATAATCTTGCATAATCCTTGTCCTTTTATTGCCTTCAATGGTTTGATCTCGATATCATACTCTTGATTTTTTGCTAACCAGTTGGCCCATTTTCCTTCCCTCAATTGTTGATTTAGGAGCATCTTGACAAGGGACAAGGGAATGTAGGCAATCACATGAGAGTTTAGTATATAAGTCCGAAAGAGCCCCACAACTTTTACAAGTGTCAATGCCCGTTTCTCAAGTTCTGAATACCTCAACTCATAGTCGTGTAAAGTTTTTCTCATAAAACTTATGGGGAGCTCTTCTCCATTGATATTTTTTTGAGTTAGGATGAACGTGACAATTTCTTATGTAGAAAATGAATAGATAATGAAATCCCTTTGAAAATGTGGAATAATAAGGACAGGCGTGGTGGTGATGGCCCCCTTGATCTTGTTGAATGCTTCCTGAGTATCTTCCATCCACTCGAACCTTTGTTCTTTTTTCAGAAATAAATTGATGGGTTTTATGATGCTTGCATAATCAAGAAACAAATTTCGAACAAAATTAATTTTCCCGAAGAATGATTGGACTCCCTTCTTTGATGTCGGGGGGTTGAGTTCATTAATTGCTTTAACTCTTTCTGGGTCAATGTAAATCCATTCCTTGCATACCATGTGGCCCAAAAACTTTCCTTGAGTGTTACACATCAAGATTACTCACTTCAATAGTGTCACAAGTGTCCTCATTACAAGTGTCACAAGTGTCTCATTTTGGCCACAAGTGTCGCAAATCTCATAGACATCATACAATCATCTTGCCTATGTCGTGTCTTGAATGACATCATAAGGACACTAGACTGGTTTAAGGAGGATAAATCATCTGATGAGGAGTATAAAGCATTTTCCATGAAAAAGACCACTTAAAAATGATTTTTGAAGGCCAACGCTGCCCTACCCACTATCAGGGAGTGCCAACACTCCCTACCCCTCTTTGGGGGAGCGTTGCAACACTCAGGACATCATTTTGGGGGAGTGCTGGGAGGTTTTGAAGGAATTTTGGGTAGCGCTTCCCTGCCCACTATCAGGGAATGCCAGCGCTCTGTACCTTCCTTTGGGGGAGTGTTGCAACACTCTGTGCACTCTTTTGGGGGAGCGCTGGCCTATTTGAGCAAATTTTGGGTTGTTGAGGAAAATCAGGGAAAATCCCCTTCATCTTGGAAATCAGTTGGATTCAAATTTGAGGCCAAGGTCGGATCTTAGTGAGGATCCACAACTGAAGGAGAAAGATTCTCAACCTATCCCAAGAATCTATAAGGTGGTTGGGTCTCTCCAAGATTATATAAGGAGGCCTTCTCATGGTAAAAGCACATGGAGAAATAGAGAGATACCAAACTTATGATCTCATAAGGAAGGTATCAGTGAAGCATAGGCATTCTGTTGGTGGATCATTTGAGCAAAGGGTTTGGACAAAGAGAGCTTGGTGAAGCTGATGCATCTACATCTATGGTGGTAAGCACTTTGCTTTGTTTTCATTAATATATATGTGCTTGTCCTGTTTCCTTCAAGTTTATGTGTATTTTTCATGGAATTGTTCCTTTTGGATAGATCTAGTGTGAAGCTAATCAAGGTAGAATAGGAAATATGTTTTTTCTTTGCTGTTCATTGGATTGCAGGGTTTGCTAAAGAGATTGGAGATCAAGATCAACCCGGATCGAGAGAGGAAAAACTTCATAAAAGGTACTCATACCTTCTTCCCTTTCTTCTTTGATTAGTTTAACTTCTTCTAAAGGGATTTCAGTGACCAACGTTAGCACCCTTTCTGTCTTGATCTTAGGAGTCTAGAGCTGAAGAGGGAATCCACTTGTCTGTAGGGGGATTCTCCTGTAACATTGAGTCGTGACAAACAAGAATTTATTTGGGTTGAGAGAGACTCCATATGATCTACATCTTTCAAAGATTTTTCTTAAATGATGGATGTGATCCTCCCTTTTTCTTGAATGCTCTATCAAGTCATCTTGGTAGTATTCCATGAAATTTCCTATTAGTCTTTTAAATGAATGATCCATGTCTCTTTGGAACATAGCCTCGATGTTATTCAAACCAAAGGGCATCCTAACATATGCATATGTTTCCCATGGTGTGATAACTGTTGTTTTTTCTCTATAATCTTCAACCACCAAAACTTGATTATATCCATAGAAACTGTCCAACAAAGACATGCATGCCAATCCCGTGACTTGCTGCAGTAGAAACTCCATGTTGGGAAGAAAAAACTATCTTTTCTACTCACTTTGTTAAGATCTTTGAAGTCAATGCACATTCAGATTTCCCCAGTCTTCTTCCTGACAATCACTAGATTTGAGAGGCAGTCTGAATGTCTGATGGGATAAATATCCATGCTTTCTTCAACTTCTCCAACTCAATTTTTACCAGAGGCTTCAACTTGGGATTAATTTTTCTTATTTTTTGTTTCACCGGTTTGGATTCTTACCTCAAAGGAATGACATGATGGAATATTGTTTTCTCATAAGCCTTTAAGTCATCATATGTCCAAGAAAACATGTCAACATATTCCTTGAATAAGGCGACATATTGATAGACTTCTTCAGTAGTGCAATCAATTCCCAAATTGACATATTTTGGGGATTGCTCCATCCCGATATTGACTTTTCTTGTCTCTTGTGCCTTTAGAATTGAAAATTCTTCATAAATATTTTTGGCATGATCATATTTTGTGAACAAAGATTCAACTTGTACGTAGTCTTTTGGGACGACAATATCTTTATCATCTTCTTCTTCATCACCGTTTAACAAAAAATTCTCCAATTGTTCGTCATTTTCAAACACTTGCAAGCACTCAATATTATCGGGCATAGATGGCCTAAAGTCCCTTTCCACCTGGAAAGATGTTTTTCTCAGGATATCGTCTGCATTTGATAATGAAGCTGTCAAAGCTAGAAAATCAGCCTTATGGTTCTTATCCCTTGGAATGAAATCAATATTGAAAGAGATGAAAGATTCCATCAGTTCATTAACTCTTTTGAAATATAATTTAGGCCTTTCCTTTTTGATTTTGTATTTTTGGGTAACCTGGTTGATGACCAAATTTGAATCTCTAATCACAATGATATGTTCTATTTTCATTTCGTGTGTGAGGATCATCCCCTTGATTAAATATTCTTATTTTGCCTTGTTATTCATGCATGGAAACTCTAGTATTACAGCGTGAGGATGCGTCGTCTTATTTGGGCTTATGAGAACAATCCCAAATCCGTTCCCTGATTTGGAGCATGCTCCATCAAATGAAATTCTCCAATAACCTTCAAATGCACATTCTTGGACCTCCAAATCTTGAACTCGTTCTAGGTTTTCGTTTTGCTTCATGTCCAAGATAGCATAGTTTCCGATCTCAATGTTTATGTAGTATTCCATTAATTCATTATCCTTCTTGTTGAAGGAGAAAGGTTTTCTAGGCTATTGGGTTACTTTAATCATTTCTCCCTCTTTTCCTGGTAGCATGATACAACTGTCGTCATGGAGTTCCACCAATCATGGAGCTCCAATATCTTCCCAACACAACCCCATATGCTGGAGGTATATCTACCACAATAATATTAAAAACTATGATGATATGGGGAGCTACGGTAATCCACCCATAGAAATCCTTGATTTATCCGTATGCCGACACTTTTCTCAAATCGATGGCATATATGCTCTCGTCAGTTTCGTAATATTTAGTTCAACTCATGCCCAATGATTCCATGACCGTGAGTGACATTATATTATTTGTCACACCAGTATCAACTAAACAATTATGTAATGCAACATCATGGTTTTCAATTGAGATATAGAAGGGTGGAATTTTACTTCTCAGCTTAGCGATCGACGGGCTTTGGTTATTTTTTGGAGTGGTAATGACTACTTCCATTCTTTCCGATGGATCATCCAGCAATTTCAAGATATTCTGCCTCTACTGAGGAATCTTCATCACTTCTGTAAAAGGAAAGGTTATTCTTAGTTTACGTAAGAACTCTATGACATTGTACGTTATTTGAGTTGATATTGTCGCTACGGGTTGCCTTGTGGTTCCAATCGTCACCTTCTCATTGATCACTTTTTCACTGGATTTTTCTTTTTCTTTGTCGGAGTCACCTTTATTCTTGGGTCTATTTACAAATCCTCTTGTCTGGGTGATGTTTTCTTGCGAGTTAGGATCATCGTCTCCTTCTCCATATATGTACATGGACACCTCACATCCCTCCTTCTGCACCATCTCAGAGCATTCATCATGTAAGTGATATCCTTCTAGCTTGGTCATTTTCTCATCACAGACATCATCCAAAACAACTGCATTTGGAGTGGGTTGTCTAGGAACCCTTGGTCTTGGTGCGTCTTCAATATTCTTGAATCCAACCCTGTTTTTATGGGGAGGATTCCTCCTTTTTTCGAGAATTGGAATTCTTGGGTTTGACATGTAATTATCTACCCTTCTCAGCCTGGTTATTTCATTTTGCATCTGTTTGATGGTCCTATTCATCTACACAATCTCGATTATCTACTTTGTTTCCTGTGTTGCTGTAGGGTCAACTTTTATGTCAGGTATGGTTCCGTTAAAAAATCCTCCTCCCGCGATTTGATTCTGACTTGCTTGAGGTTTAAACGCTTCGTTTCTTCTTGAACTAGAAGCTCCTTGATTATCGATATTGAATCCCCCTATTTGTATTTGTAATTTTCCAAATATAATGTCAGGTTCGATGCTCGTTTCAATCATAATTTCTTCCATCTCAGTAGCCTGAGTCATTTCTTCCTCCAGGGTATCCATCTGGGATGATCTGATGACATATTTCACATTCGGGGGCATTGCATTCTCATAGAAACCAAGAATGACAAGGTCATTTGGTATTTTGTCTTCTGGGATTCTATTCAGAGTCTTATTGAATCTAAGATTAAAATCTTGTATCCTTTTGTTCTTCCTTAACCCATTTTGTGTGAAGTCTGTGAGGAGGGTATGGTAGGAATATGGGGGAGAAATCATATTAAGGAACATAACTTTGAGGTCATTGAATGAGTGGATGGATCTACTAGGAACTGTTGTATACCATTCATAAGATCTTTTTGATAAAGTTCGCAAAAATAACCTCATCATGATGTCATCATGCTCAACTCGGTGGAAGTCACAAACGTCAAGAGATAAATGAAAATGCCTCTTTGCATCGATTGTCCCGTCTCCCAAAAATTACTTCAAGGTGCCCTTAGGGAGAACTGGGAGTTCGCGTTGTTCACCCATGAGATTAAAAGGGGAATATCTCATCTTCCTTCTATTTCCAAATCCTGGGATTCCTTGGTTTCTTGCAGCATCTCTTTCACCTCCTTGTCTCTCCTCAAGATGTTTGATCCAGGGCTATTCGTCTCTTGCCACCATTTTTTAGGAGGTTTCAGAATCAAACCTTTCACTTCTAGGTACAAAGATTTGTTTACTTTCACTTCAGGTGATGGGTTCCTTGTACTCATCTAGCTTCAATCTCAACCTTGTTCTTGTGCTTCTCTAGACAATATTTTAATTCTTCGATCTTGTTGTTCTTATATCCTTTGTCTTCAGAGAATTTCTCTTTCTTCTTCTTGGACTAAGATCTATCAGAAACCTTCTAACTCATCTCGAGTCTAGGCTATTAATATTACCAAATTATATAATTGGTGCAAAATGCTTCGTTTGATTATTCAATCCAATTTCTAAATAGGGCTGATCACCCTGGGGTAAAGTCATATATTTCTTTCATAATGCTGGGCCATGTTCTGAATTTTCAGTTCATGTCCCAAGTATGGTCTCAAAAAATGTTGATGCTTGAACTCGTTAGGACCGAAATAACAACCTCATGAGGATGAAAATCTTCCTATGTTTTTATAGAGGTGGTACTCCTCTGTTCGAGATTTATAAAATATGGGACTTTTAAAGAAGTTCATCAAAGAAAAGTAAAAAAAAAAAAAAAAAAAATTATTTTATTTTTAAAAGAGAGTTCCTAAGAATGGCCCAGGAAACACACACCCATTCATACATTTAAAGCAAATAAACAAAATTCCTCACATCCATCATAGTAGGGCTAAATATTTCTGATCACATAAAAACTAAAATAAAATGATCCACATGCATAAGAGAACTTTGACAGAGTGATACATGGGTAACTCAAATGAATATAACAATAGATCAACCTCAAATAAATTATATTAAAAAAAAATGGGTTACAAATTATAGTCGAGATTGTTCCCAAAATAGTTCTCTTGGAATTTCTAAAAAAATATAGTTCAATACATATTCTCTGAAATTAAAATGCGTTTGTCAGAATGAATGGGATTGGGGCTCCCATAGACCATAAAGAAAATATGTCTAATAATGAAGTTTGTAGAAAGAAGAAAGTGGGTGGAGGAAGGCAACAAGAACTGTTAAGAAGAAAAAAGGAAAATATTAGTCTTCGGTTAAACCTTTCTATTTAAAGAGGTGGAGTAACTGGATGAACAACTTGATAAAGACATAAATATGTGATCAATATGGAATTACTATGATGATATCTCATCCTTTTTCATTTTCTCGCTGATGTCCTTTTATGTCTTGACGCTTATGGGAATCGTCTGAACCATCCTTTTCCCTTCATTTGTAATCTTGTCGACAACCTTTTTGAACAACTCCTTGATGTAGACCCTCATTGGTGCCACGTTGATTTCATGTCAGATTTTTATATTGAAGAGTTCACCTTCCAAGTCCCTTAGATCAATAGAAATGTTGCACAATGATTTTTCAATATCTTGGTTTTTAATCGAACAATCAACTAGCTAGTTTTCCACGTCATCTTCACCATATTCAAGAATGCCATAGAATGTTTCGAATGACAACCCTTTAAAGATATGAACTTGTTCATCAAATGATTTCTTGGTTAAAAACAATGAGTTGAGTATCAATTTTGGGTCTTGGAATTCATTGGTGTTTCCATATAGGTCTACCTATGTTAGCTTCTTGAATAGTTCCTCTCTTCTAGTTATGGCCTGGATACATGCTTGAAATATACCATTCATATTTTTCACCTTTTCCTTCCAGCATGCGTTCAATTTTTTTATTCGGTTCGGGAAAGGAAGATACTCCTCTCTTCTTCTTAATTTTGTCATATTAGTAACTTTAACACCAAATGGTACAACTGCATCGAGGTAGAAACCTTGCTTGTTTTTCAAATCTGCTTGTAGATATTCATGAAAATCATGTGCTCTTGTTCCAAAAGACACCATACTCTTTGACATCTCCCAAGCCTCTGTTATTAATTCCATCCTTTTCTTTATATTATTTTCCACATAGCCTCAGGCTGATGTGAGAAGGCTTGATGATCCTTTTAACTTTGCCAAAGGTGTGGTAGGCCTGATCATTGCTAAAGGACTAGACAACATAGGAAGGGGCATTAAATATCCCACCAATTCTTTGATTCTCTCCTTTAACCTGGCATTCTCCTCATCAAGGTCGTCAATAGTGTTGTATAGAGAATCTCCAGCTTCTTGGTGTATCTAGGATATCTGGGAAGGTGAAATGTGTTGATATTATGGTAGTTGTGGGAGATATTTACCTCCACGTGTAAACCTAATGAGAATAGAATATTTCAGGAAGCAAGAAGAAACCCTAATGAGTTGGTTAATAACTGTAGCACACCTTTTTTGCTACTTTGTTTAATCGCTCTGATACCAAACTGTAGCACACCTTTTCTACTACTTTGTTTAATCGCTCTGATACCAAACTGTAGCGCCCCCTTTATTGGCTACCAAGGTTTAATCTCTCTTAAAAGAAAACTTATAACACCACCTTGCACATAAATCATACAGGTATTATAAATCTCATGCATTTAAACAAATAAGCACATTCTACACAGAGTATTCATATGAGTTACTTCCATAATTAACAGTCCATAGCATTTCATACTAATTCATATACACAGCGGAAATCATGATATCATAAACAGTAGAGTCATGCAAAACATGATTAAAACATAATCATATACTTATCTTTTAACAGTGGTTGAATCCACCAGCCAAGTGCAGGTCTTCCACGAACCTCTTAGCCTTAGACCACACTGCTCATCAGCTCAGCAGTGGGTCACCCCCAAGATGGGACTAAGCTCCACCCTGAGACAAGGAAATCTAGGCTAGGTTGAGGTTACAGGAAAAACAAAAAACAACCACAAGGAAGGGATTCTCTCCAAGGAACCTCCCATGCTCACTGCCCACAGACCCTCATTCCCCACATGCCTATTCCACCCCAGGAGTATACTCCTTCTCTGTCACCTGGAAAGTCCTCCGGTTGCTACTCTCCCTTGCCTTGGGTTACAGGAGCAGGCCGAACCGGAAGTCTTCGGG
The DNA here is from genome assembly GCA_009831015.1 of Picea engelmannii. Lineage (NCBI taxonomy): Eukaryota > Viridiplantae > Streptophyta > Pinopsida > Pinales > Pinaceae > Picea > Picea engelmannii. The sequence continues at coordinate 686,879 of ML786772.1, read as the reverse complement.
CTCTATGGTAGCTACAAGGTTCCTTCCAGGAGTTCTCTCCTTCCTCTGCGCACTCTCTCACCTGGAGGGAGTCACTCACAGGCCCAACAACTTGTTCTTCCAACTTCAACCACCTCTCTCACCTGGAGAGCGTGTTGTACAAACTGGCCAACAAGCCACATAGGAAAAAACAATACATGTCCACCACAATCCACGGGAATCCAGACACGAACACCCCAGGGAAGCTCCAGACAGGTGCAACAGTATAACCAGGCTTAGCAGGGACGAGACACTTCTGTTTTCCTCAATTTGGCAACATGGGATAGACTCACACTCTGAATTCTTAGGGATGCGTGACAAGTTGTCCACTCAGGGGTTGATTCAGACTCCACGGTTTAGAACAGAGAAGGGGTGTACCAAATTTCCATAACAAACACAGACTCTTTCCCAAAATCAACACGGGCTTCTCATTTAGGGAATGTACACACAAGTTTTCTCAGAGCCAGACATAGGCTTTTTGAATCACAGGGATGAATGAAGGTTCTCTACAGGAGTCGGGTTGGTAGTACTATCCCCCAGGCTCTGTACATGATCAGACGATCGGGTAGAAAGGGGGGAGGAACCCTTCTCACGGCTCACCCTGGCCATTTTATTCGCATGCGTCAGGGTTGACACTTGTCACCCATGGAACTGCACGCATTCCACCAGCACGCATCACCCTTGTACGTCCTCCCTTACAAAAACTTAGGATAAACATAAAATGCACATGTCTTTTGGGGATAATATTAGAATATTATTCCCAGGCTTAAGCTCCCTAGGCTTAGCCCCTAAGATCAACACTTAGCCCCTTTTCCCACCTTCCAGCCCCTAATTCCTTGCCCACTCTATGGATTCTTAGTCCCCCTTCACTCATTCATCGTGGTCGGTCTGCACCTGGCAATGTTTACAATTTTATTAAATGTTTTGCATACATACAAGTACAAAATCAAGCCCTTGGCCTCCAACCCTTAGGCTCTCTGGCCTAACAATCACATAAGCCACCAGCTTATAAAAACTTGGCCCACTAGCCTATAAAACATAATTACAATTTCTTTCAGAACATGGTTTGCAATGGGGCTCGGCCTTGGGGACACTACAATCCCCCTCCCCTTATTTTTTTTCACCGTCCTCAGTGCAACTTTACACAGCATCTGTAAGATTTTTCAACAATTTTCAAAAAGATGTGGGTAGTCTGCCCGCATAACATCTGCATGCTCCCATGTCATGTCCTCAGGACCATACCAGGTCCACTGGACCTTTACAAGCTCTATGGCTCGATTCCGGAGCTGTTTGTGTTTCCTGTCCAATATGCGCACATGATGCACTTGCAGGACACCTTCTGGTTCCACATGAATCACATCCCAATTGATAACATGATTAGCATCAGGTACATATTTCTTAAGCAGTGAAACATGAAACACATTATGCATAGTCATAGATGCAGGTAGTGCAAGCATGTATGCAATTGGCCCAATCCTTTCTAGGATTTCAAATGGCCCACAAAATCTTGCTGCCAATTTGGTGCAACTTCCCAACCTCAGGGAACTTCTGTTAGTTTTCACTTTCAGGAAAATATGGTCACCCACTTTGAATTCTCTATGGGTTCTATTACTATCAGCATAACTTTTCTACCTGTCCCGGGCAATTTTTAGATTATGTTTAATTCTTATCATTTGATCTTCCATCTCTTTGAGCAGCTCAGGCCCAACTACTGCTTTGTCAGCTGGATTATCCCAGCTCACTGGAGTGTTGCACTTCCTTCCATAAAGAACTTCGAATGGGCTCATCTTTAGTGATGCATGATACCCATTATTATAGGCGAATTCTACCAAATGCAGGTAGTCTTTTTTATTGGATAAATCCATAAGTGCGGACACAAACCAATCTCCCTAGATCCACCTGGATCTAGAACAAAACAAGACAGAATAATACTCTTTCCCTAGATTTCGACTATTGAATGAACTAGGAGGCAAGAATCATGAGCATACCCTATTATCGCTTCCTTTGGTCTTTGTTGTTCCATCTTTGCTCCAATGCTCTTGTGCCATCAAGACCACAATAATACAAACCAATCGAAGTGAAGATAACTCGATATATTCAACAGTTAATGTATGTATATGATAAAGGAGTTATACAATAAAGTGACATTAGCTTTATGGGAAAGGGACATATTACTGTATTATATTGATAGAAAGTAAAGATTACAACCTAAGCCTTAATGTTGCAAATCTCCTTTCGATGGCCCTTGGCTCTGACACACACATTTTCTCACTTGCATGAAGAAGATCCACCACCTTTGATAGACTTGCTGGAGTTCTCTAGCTGTTGTAGCTTCAATCCTTCACACAATTCATCACTAATTCTCCAATAAATCTCTTGCTAGTTTCATTCTAACCTTTTCGATGAGAATCCCCTCAATATATAAGAGAGAATGAATTAGTTACTTGGATAGGAACGATCCCAAAATATCAGGAAAGCCAGTACTTAGATAACCATTAGAATGCCATCTCATCCTTCTAGAAGATTCCTTTCTAGAAGCTTTGAGAATTCATCCTTTTCCCTTCTTTAGAAAGGGTTCGCACCCTAGTAGTTAGACACAGTGCAAACTTCTCACACCCTGGCTTAAAGTAGCCTGCGAGAATCATGCATTCTCGCAGGCAAATGTATTGGTAGCTTGCGAACCTTTCTCAAAAATGTGATTTCTGAAAAGAGATGAAGGTAACTTTTCTCTCGAGAAAGTTTTAATGAAGAGCCTGAGTACACCATAATCAATACATCATCATGACGACCAAAATCATGGGTAACAGAATGCCCCCCAAAGTATGATATTGGAACCAGTGACAATCGATAGACTTTGTAAGCTGCATGTGTGTGTCGAGAACCAGGAGCACATCTAATCGGAAACCTGCAAACACCCAAGCATCTGCAGAATATCATATATACCAATTCTGAGGTAGGCCACCAATCATACACTGTGGATCCATGCCATCAAAATATAGCATAGCCACTTGAATACACTGTGGATCTATGCAAGAAATTTCAAATCAAGACAACATAGCCACGAAACATACACAGTGGATCTATGTGTCGCAAAGTATACATACTCCATCGCAACCTGGACCTCAAAGATAAAATCTAGGGTCTTCAATCTCATTGCCCAAAGTACGAATCTAACCATGTGATTACATGTGTTGAAGTCGAACATGGTAGAAACCACTTGATTACTGGTCATTGATGAAACCATTAACAAGTGCGAGGGAAATCACCATTTATGTCAATGACTCCCAAGGTACGATAGTACAATCCATCGACTATGAATAAATGAGTTGATGTCGAACATTCGATGGAATCTTTCGATCAGGGGTCAATGATGTAAACCCACTGTCGAAAGTGAGGAAACTTGCCATTGAGGCATGCAAGCTTCAAGGTACTAAATAATTTCTAAGTCTTGATCCCGGATAATGAGATGAAGTCGATGGAACAAGACTCATCACAGGAGGGCCTTGATGTATCCCCCATCAATGACATGAAATGAGTAACTGAGTTTGAAAGTGAAACAGAGCATGTTGCAAATTGGACTGGACATAGGGAAGGCCAACACAGAGAGAATGGATAACTGCAGATGGCCTGACTCAATATAGGTTTCATATGGACTTCTCTTGAACATATGAATGACACGACCAATGATTTGGAAGCATTGACTAAAATACTACACATGGAATGACCTTGTAATCAATCGAAAGAGAGACAAATGGATTTCCCAAACCGGCTTCGAATGATGAATAGGGGGTGTCATGTTCAAGAGCGACACTTACTACCAATCAATACAAAGATGAAACATATCCCTTTCCCAAATTTTCCCCCACCATTTCTGGAAAGTACCTCTTTGTTTTTATGCAAGCTTGAAGAGGATCACATATGCTTGTTGATATAAGCTCATCCTTCGGACGAGTCCCTCGGAATATTTTTAATGAACCCTAAGAAGGAGTGGTTCGGTCCCATCACGGGTCTGTCAATGTTTGTTTAACGAGTCCAGAGATAGTAAACTCAAAGGTTTTTCAAGATTATAGAGTTTGGAAAAACACTTAAAAGAGAACTCTCTCAGTTCCTTTTTCGTAAAATAGTCTGGATGAGACCAAAAAAGAGAGAAATTATCGCTCACCAGACGCGTACTTCAAATACTTTATCGAGCGTGAACATAGCAAGGTCGCTCGGCAATCTTTTCATGTTTAGAGAGTCTGAAAAGAGCTTAAAGAGGACTCCAGGGGGGTTCCTTTTTCGTATAACCTTGTTGAGCCCGAAAAAGTGATAAAACTATGCTCGATCACGTTCTTATGTTTTTCACAAGCGCAAGAATGGACAAAAAGACGCTCGAGGTTTTATGTAAAAACCATAAAAACAATCAAAATCACACCATAACGGAGAAAAATATATCCATACCCTTGTATGTAATCATCAATGTCAACACACCTGCAAGTCATTACACTCATCTTGGTATTAGTAATTAGGTTTAAACAATAGATAAACATAAAAACCCAAAAATGACATAGTAAAAAGTAAATTAAATGAGTAAATACACATTTTTACCATATCATTTCACATTTTCACTATTGAGTTCCAAAACCCCCTTTTTACCCTCTGAATTCGGCATTGATTTTCGGGAGCTACAAGAGATCATTTGACGATCCATTTGCAGCATTACAGTAAGCTCTTCATTCTTGACATTTCCATGGTTTAAATTTTTGATTTCATTGGTTAGTTTTTCATTTTTAAGTGGATTTTTGAACCCTACATGCGCATAGGCATTCTCGCAGGCAACCCATACGGGACCTACGAGAATGATGCGTTCTCACAGGTGAACCTTGAGCCACCTGCGAGTTGTTTGCACTGTGTAAATGAGGCACCTGCGAGCAGCGCATAACCCAATTTTTTTTAAAATATTTAGCCAATGAAAAAGTTTTAGATCATGAACAAAATCACTAATCCTCCTTCTATGTTCCTTGTGAAGATAAATAGCCACAAACATGGTGCTTGAGTGGCGAGAATGAGAACACGAGGAGGATAATGCAAATGTCGAGAATCATCCTCCCACCATAGCTGCATTGAGAGATTGTGGGCTCTTAAAATACTTTCGCATACCGGGCATGAGGGCCCAAATCAGACTACTGGAGTACCTGGTCCGTATTTGGGACCCAGATCAGCAGGTTTTCAATGTAGGAGCTCACACATTATCCATTGACATTGAGGACATATACTTCTTGACTGGATTTTCCAGGCATGGGTATCATGTCAGTCTGACCGGTAGTAGAGGCGGTGGATTAAAGATGAGTGAGTATTGCAATCAATACTGTGTACCTGAGGCTGAGAGGAAAAAGGAAAAAGTGGCTATTTGGGGGGTACAAGACTTGACCCTCCGCACTATCCTCTTTACTATAGCTCGGATGGTGGGGAGTTCTGCTCCTCATATGGCATTACAGATCTACTTCCAGTACGCCATTGAGTGTACTGAGCCCCGAGTATTCAACTGGGTGGATGTTGTGCTTCGCAGTATCAAAAGGCAATTAACTAAATGCAGGCGAGGTGAATTGAAAAAATTTGGATATGGATCCTTACTAGTGTCCTTCTTCCTTGAGAGGGTCCCCGTATTCTGACTACAGGTTGAGTGGAACTTCCCGAGTCCTAGGGATCCAAGAATGTTGAGATGGTGTCGGCTCATGGCCCGGCATGTGGCAATACCAATCGTCAAGTATGACGACATTTTCTTCAACTGGCTTCAAAACCAGATGTTGATGGTCGATGACTACGCCTATGCTAGGTTGGATTTCCGAGGAGATCCGGATCTAGCATTGCCCGAGGATGCTCAGTGGGGAGACCTCGGTAAGAAGTACACACATTTTCTCTTTTTAAATGTTTTTGAATTTTTATCATATTTAAATGTTTTTGTTTTATGTATTTATTCGAAGACTAACACAAAATGTTTGTTGATAACACAGATGTTGGACCGTATAGACCTCCTGGCACCTCTCCTATCCAATGACGAGGAGAAGTAGCACCAGCATCACCAGAGTATGCCGAAGATTATCAGGTGGTGGAACAGAATTTAGAGGGCCTGACAGCAGACATTCCAGATATGACTCTGGAAGAGATTCCACGACGCGATCAACATCACACTGTAGGGGTATCAACAACTATGGGTCGACTACTCCGTAGGGTTGCTAGGGAAGTTGTGTGTTACCATGAACGTCATCCGTGACGTCACTTTGTAGAAGCTATAAGCTTCAAATTTTGATATTTTGGTCTTCAGACAAACTTTTTGTAAAAACAACAAACTCTTTTGATCGTTATATACATATGACTTCTACCTATTTACTTTATATTGTGTGAATTTACATGTGTTTGATTTATAAATGGTTCAAATGTCTGTCCAATACATAATTAGCCAATGCATCTTTTAATGTATTAAGACATCTAGGAATATGCTGATATTCAATGTGATAAAAATAACGTTCCAAGAGGCGAATTTGCAAATACACCTGTAACAAAGTAGGACTTCGAATAGAGTAGATATTACTTAGCTATAGTACTACAAGCTGCGAGTCAAGTCGCACAACCAAGTGACAAATTCCGAGTGAGATAGAATCAACCAATAATTCAATAACTGCTCTATACTCTGCAATGTTTTTGGTTGCACGGCCAAGACATACACCTTGTAAAGATATAATTTCATTTGTTGGGGCATAGATTGCCCATGCAGCGGAAGCTAGGTTCTGAGGACTACGGATAGCACCATTAGTGAAGCCAATATAGGGTAGCGAAGACTACGACATCTGGCAATCAAACACAACGTCACATAAGGGCAGAGACCAGATAACGTCAAAGGCAAACTGAAGCAACACACACAAAGTATGATACATAAAATACAAGTACTTGTGCACAAATGACTTATGCATAGTACTTCTTCAAGTACAACCCATTCCTGGGTTCACTCAAAGGGATAGCATCGTAATCCACCAGCTCATACGCTCATTTTTCCAAAACTCGACGAACAATATAAGGACCTCGCCACATTGGTTCGAATTTCCCAGCTCCTAAGACATCTCGATCCTGTTCATATAGAAGAACAAGATCAACTTTAGAGAAAATGCGAGGCTTGACATGCTTGTCATACTGTGCCTTGACACGTTTCTTCTGGGCTTCTATAACTAGAGTGACGTCACATCGAGTTTCGTCTAATCGCATCAGATACAATAGACGTTCTTCTTCAGCAAAAGTATTATGTAAGAGTTCGATAGCTAGCTTCAGAGAAGGTATCTCACATTCTATAGGAAGAATGGCTTCCACACCATAGACTAATCGAAAGGTCGTAAACCCCGTAGCGGATTTGACAGATGTCCGATATGCCCACAATGCCGAAAACAACATCGTGTGCCAGCTTGTTTTATGAATTCCTATCATCCATCGAAGCATAGTTATAAGAACTTTGTTAATTGCTTCGACCTAGCCATTAGCTTGCAGATAATAGGGTGTTGAGTTTTCATGATGAAGATCCAACTTGTTCGTAAGTTATGACATCATAAAATTCCTAAAATGACTACCGTGATCAGTAACGATAGCTTGGGGAACACCGAAACGAGCTATGACATGGTTAAAAAGAAACAACGCTGCAATCTTTCCAGTATTATCGAATGTTGGCATCGCCTCGGCCCATTTTGTAAAGTAATCAACAGCTACAATGATGTAACCATGCCCCCCGGCCGAGTGAGGGTGACATGTCATAAAATCAATGCCCCATTTCGCAAAAGGACCAACTGAGACCACAGGATGAAGAGGAGTGTGATGTGACCAAATTTTCTGACTGTAGGTCTGGCAGGCATGGCATTTCTGAACGACAGTAATGCAGTCATTGAACAAGGAAGGCCAAAAGTACCCTGCACGTAAGATCTTCTGGGCAATAGCATACCCAGACATATGACCACCACATGCTCCTGAATGACAGTCATTTAGAGCTTTCTCGGCTTCATCAAAAGTTAGACAACGTCGAAAAACAGAGACAATTCCCCGACGGTAAAGAGTATCCCCGAGGATAATGTATTGACGCGCTTGATAGCGGATACGACGCCGTTCGGTACTAGACAAAGCAGGACGGAAAGTCTCGGTTTGGAGATATATAATGATATCTCCATACCAAATATCATCAGTGCTTATAAGGAAAAGAGATTCATCGGGTAATGAATCTACTGCTACATTTTCCGTGGCAGAGTGAGGAAAATCACATATCAACTCAGCGAAAACTAAGGATTTCTTAGACGTGGCGCGATCGAATTCCAAGTCAAACTCCTGGAGTATGAAAATCCACTTGGAGTATTTTCCCCCTAGCAATTGACATGTCAAAATGTGTTGCATAGGGTTGCAATGAGAAATCATTGTAGTTTTCCTTGAGAGGATATAATGTCGAAAGCGTTGAATGGTTTGAACGGCAGCCAAAGCCAATTTTTCAACATGTTGATACTTGATTTCAGTTGATGTGAGACTTCGACTCAAGTAATAAATAACATGTTCATTGTGCACATCATCCTCTTGAACAAGAACCATGTCGATGGTATACTCAGAGGCAGCAAGATAAAGAAAATAATCACGACTATAATCAGGAGGAAAGAGAAGCGGAGCTCGCGTGAGGGATAACTTCAAAGCCTCAAAAGAATTGTCGAAAATAGTATCCCAAACGAATGTTGAATCTTTCTTTAGTATCCGGGTAAAACCACGAGTAATCTCGGCATAATTAGGAATGAAATGACAAAGAAAGTTTGCTTTCCCCTGTAAACTTTGCAACTGGCGCAGTGTAGAAGGAGGAGGGAGATTAAGAATCGCCTCAACCTTAAGAGGATCCACCCTGATCCCTTGACGTGAAATGATGAAACCTAGAAGACAGCCAAATTCTACGCAAAAAACACATTTATGAGGATTTAAACGAATACGATAGAACCAACAACGAACGAAAATAGCTCGGAGATGTGTGGGGTGATTGACGCGGCGTAAAGAATGAGCTGGTAAATCGTCCAAATAAGGTTGAACAATATGCTTTATATCGTGAAAAGCATAAGACATAGCACGTTGAAACGTTGCACCAGTGTTCTTAAGACCGAAGGGAAGTTTCCTATAGGCAAAAGTACCCCAAGGACAAATAAAAGCAGTTTTATGTTGGTCCTCGGGAGCGATGTTAATTTGATTATTGCCAAAGAAACCATCCATGAGAGAGAAGATTTCACTTCCGGCACAGTCATCGACAATCTGGTCGACAAAAGGGGTAGGAAAGTTGTCTTTTGGACAGGATTTGTTAATATCCCTATAATCAACACATACACGAATACTGCCCCCTTTCTTATCAATTGGTACAGAGTTAGAAACCCATTCTGTCAGAGCCACGGGATAAATAAAGCCAACTTTAAGAAGTTTTTCAACCTCGAGCTTGATAGTTGCCACTTTACGTGGGTGGACCAGACGAAGGCGTTGCCGGACAAGTTTAGCTCCAGGGTATGTCTTTATCTCATGTACAACAATTGCAGGGTCAATACCTGGCATCTCTTCGTAACTCCAGGTGAAGATGTCACGAAATTCTTTAAATAGATATGTATAGGTGACGATTTCATCCGAAGAACATGAAGCTCCGATGTGAACATTTTCAACTATCATAGGTTTAATGGATATGTCAATGGGAATCGTGGGAGAAATATTACTGAGGTTCCCTTCAGCAAACACATCATGTGTAGATCCGGGAACGGTCGATATGACAACAACGGTCGACAGAGTCAAAATTTGTTGGTGGTTCTCGAGAGTGCGTTGTTCCAAAAAGAGTATGGAACGATGATGCCTATCGTCCCAAGGGGTGTCCTCCATGATGAACATGATCATCTCTTCAGTGGGAAAGATGACACGAAAAGGATCGGGAGACAACTCATCAAGAGAGGATGAAGAAGGTGTTGCTGAGTGAATTGACTGATAAGCAGACTCAACTGGACTTAACGACATGACGTCGTCGAAACGAGTGTAATCTCTAGGGTCAGGGACTATCCAAGGGTCGGAAGACATAGGAAGTTCATGAGGTACGACGAATATCATGTTGATAGAGGCTACGGATGGGTGTGGAACATCGAGTGGTGGAATGGGAAAAGTACCCATCAATGAAGAATCTTTCAAAAGGTCGACACCGACATTCTCATAACCCAACAGGGTTTTAGCTATAAACGACACGTTTCCAGTACGAGTATCAAAATTAAAGAAGGCAAGTTGGTCAACTGTAACAACCTTTCCTTCATGAGGAAAATGTATGACACGGAAAAGTGTTGACACAACAACGCGCATGGAATCGATCCAGCTATGACCAAGTAGAAGATTATAATCAAGGGGAGCATCGAAGACTTCCACTTCAACTTGGACTCTCTTACCTTCTAGAGTAACGGGCAACGATGGAAGAACACCGTAAGGATTAAAAATAGAGCCATTAAAGGCTTTCAGAGTATTTTGTGATTCATGTAAGGGAGGAGAGCCAATGGCTTTCCAACAAGCAAAAGACATTACACACGTAGAGGCACCCTCATCAATAACAGTTCGACAAATGTTCTTGTCAGAACAAACAACTTGAATTTGAAACACAAGCTGAGGGGGTAACCTTGGAATATGATCTTCCAAGTCAAAGACTATTAAATTTGTATCTGTTGGATCAATTCCACCTATAGCTTTCAATAGAGCCTTCCGTTGTGCAGGACAAGACTGAAGGACTTCAAGGGAAGACATCGCTGAAGGTGCTTGGGCCAGATCTTCGACAATGCTGTAGTTTTGGGCCGCACGAGCATGAGGATTGAAAGTCGATTTTCGAACAACACCCTTAGGGGGTCGCACGACTGTATCAAGGCTCATTCATTTGAGATGAATAGGACCATTTGTAGGTGGAGTCGGGGGAGAGAACTGTGCCAAAGCAGGAGGTAAATCGTCAACCTTTTCCTGAGATGGATAATAATCTTTGGCTCTAGTTGTGATTGCAACATTATTCTGCTTAAAATCACCAGTACACATCAAAACATATGATGTCGTAGAAGTAGATGGTTGGTCATGAATGACCAACTGAGCCTGTTGTTGAGACGGGAAGGGTTGGGACAAGACTGCCGGTGTAGATGGTTTGGGTGTTCCTTGAAGGAACTTAGTGACTTCGGCACGTCGTGGACAATCCTTCCTGTAGTGATCGTCACCACAGATAAGGAAAGGGTATCGAGGTTTGCACTTATCCTGATCTTCAACAGGAGGGGTTTTAGTTTTCTCAGTTTGATTATTATTTTTTCTCTCCTTATTCTTGCCTCTCCCTTTTTTAGATTTATTTTTACCGGTCAGGGTAGATTGAACGGCATTCACCTCAGAAGTTTTACTGGTGGGAGTGGTAGGAGACGGAGCATTTTGAACATTAGAAGATGTAGATTTAGTGGTTGTACTTGAAAGAAAATGTGAGTGGTTATGGGTAGTACCAATCACACCATCAGATGCATGCGAGGCAGCTGGAGCAGTGGAAGTGGTGGAAGTACCAGGACGAGGTAATTCAGGTAGAAAATCGTAAAGTGTTCTCGTTTGTGAATAAACGAGATCAGGATATTGAGCATGACTGATAGCCTTCTCTTCCGTGACAACGCCACCCATGGAAATGTCTTTACCGATTTCATTCACAAATGACTTTGTAAACCATTCTGCCAGTAACTGATCGGGGAGTTCAAGTTTGATGAGACGTCATCTCCTTCGCCACTCATGGATATGATCCGATATATGAGTGCCTTTAGTCTGTTTGAAGGAAGTCAAAATATCAGTCCTGGTATCATAATGGATCAGTAACTGGTAGTGTGTAAGGAAAGTCATAGATAGGGTGTTAAAATCAGAGAAGAAACCTCGTGGCAATTCAATATACCACTTCGCAGCGGAACCTGTAAGGGTTCGTTGAAAAAGACGTAGACGAATAGAATCATCCATCAATGAGTTCGATGAACACCATAGATGAAAAGTCATAACATGATTGTTCGGGTCCTCTCCCACTTTGCCATCGAATTTTAGAATGTCAGATGGAAGCTTGGATGGAATAATAGGCCATTGGGGAGAGTGACGAATAGGATCATTTAGAATCCTAGACAAATCTGGCAAATCCAAAGTAGCAAGAAAAGGTAACTGTCTATTCACCTGCGGGTACTGGTGACTTTGGGGTGGAAGCCCTGTCGGAAAACCAGTAGGACCGTATGCAATCTGCCCATATTGGGAAGGCCTTGGCTGATTTGATGGTGGTTGAAGAGGATAGTAATTCCAAGGATGGTAACCTTGAGTTTGAGTAGGGAACTGAGTTTGAGTATTGTGACTCTGACCCCAAATAGGATTAGGTATACCTAGATATGGTTGGCCTATAGTAGGGACAGTTTTCTGCCCCCTAGTATTTTGAGGAAAGTTTCGTAGAATATGATTCCAATACTGGGCCAATTCAGGAGGTATGTTTTGTCCAAAAGGTGAGGTTGGTCCTCCTATCGTAGATTGTGTTCCAACCGGAAATTGTGTAGCAATTGGATTATGTTCGGTAAGAGGAAATTGAATCGTACCACCTTGTCCACCAATGGGAATCTGCAAGTTTGGTGTAACGGGCGGAATAGTGCCACTAGTATTAGGATTTCCAGAAGGAAATTGAGGGAGTGTCGGAATGAAATCGGGAATAGGATGCCCAGGAATAAGAGGACCAAATGGAGAACCGGCTGGGGTTTGTGGAGGTGTTGGATTGGAAGCATTCAACAAAGCGTTCAATGCATGATAACCGGGTGGTAATGTTGAGTTGACATCAGGCATTCGCTGGGTATTAATAGGAGCAAGACTAACTGTAGTAATTCCAGTTTGGACACTCGTAGTATTTGCGAGATGGGCCAACTCGGGAGGAAGAACAAAATGATAAGTGGTAGTCACTGGTGTAGTTTCTATCTCAGAAAACACCGGAGGGTTGATTTCGTAGACTGTAGGTGATTCAGTACCAAAAAGGACTCATCGGAAATCACCTGACCAAAAAGGATCTTGGCCTACTACACCGGGAGAAGGCCCAACGGTTGATTCAGAAGATGTAACAATGGCTTCGTCAGAAGAATTTAATCACACAAAAGGTCGTTCACCATGGTGAATGCGATAGTCCTCTCTAGTATTGGTAATTTGAAAAGGTTCGAGAGAGTCAGTTGATTCTACTTGTGGTGTGGTGACAAATGGGACGTCACTTGTTTCCACATGTGGTGAAGTAACAACTGGGACTTCACTCTGATGAGGAGAGCCCTCAGGTGTACTGGTAGGCAAGGATTTAGAACCATCCAGATGCTCTGGAGATAAACCTTGCATTCTACGTGAACGTCTTGAGGGAGTAATTGTAAATGAGTGAAAAGCTCCGCGAAGAAATTCCTATGGTCAACTTCGAGAAATAAACAACACACACTAGTAAACAAAATCTAGGAAGCAATCACCAGGCAAACAAAACCTCCTAATATCGAAGCCACTAGTTGGTGATGAAATCCAACATCACAACAACGAGACGAGAAGGGGTGGGGCTAGGATGGAAAAGTTACGTTGATGACCTCCTTAATGGACTTACACCCTAGTGCAAGCTCCCACACATAATCATGGGTATACCCTCCAAGGAGCCCGAGTGAGTTTGACCAACGTCAATTCTAGGTACCGTGAAGAATTTCCCCTTCACAATCACCTTGGGTAAGAACCTAGAGAGATAGGCCACTAAGGTCACCACAAACAATAGTACAGCCTGGGGGAACAGTCATCAGTCCGATCCACACGCAAGGGCAGGGTATCTAGCCCGAAATCAACTCAAAAGGCTTCCACTCATCATTGTGGGTATACCTCGGAGTGATCCCCATAATACATGCAATCTCTACACTAATGTCAACAAAGCAGGGTTAGTAACTCTGCCAACACCAATGCGACCTAGTGCTTGACCCTTGTGTTAGATGGGCTTCCCAGGACAATATGTTGCAACTGGAATTTAACACTCCCTAACTCAAGATGATATTGTGTGTTTTGAGCTTTTGGAGAGTGTATCTCTCTTCCTACTCCAAAGCACTAGCCTATCTAAATGTTGGTGTAAAAGAGCCCTAGAAAAGAGTTACTAGATAAATTTTAAGATTACGCAATGTTTTTAAGAGCTGTTGTTTACTCAAAGGTAACGGAAATGAAACTCATGTTGTATGACTCTGACCCAAAAATGCAAGGATGAGAATGAAATGTATCACTTTTCGTTCAATGAATCCTATGTATGGGAAAGAGAGAAAGTTTTCCGAATCAACTAAAAAACTATAATGAAAAATTTCCTTTTCAAATGTCAATGCAAACAATCATTTATCAAAGGACAATGCTCTATGTTTCTTTTTCAAATACTTCAACAATCTCTAAAATTTGATTTTTCAATGTTTTCTAAAAGACAAAAAACAATGTTTTTGAAAGAAAAACTTGTTGTTCACTTTCCAAAAAGAACTCTCACTATACTAATGAGAACAGAAAATCAAATCATAAAGAATCAAGCAATAACAACCCAATCAACTCTTTCAATGAAAGAAAAAATGAAGAGCAAACCAGTTAGTCTTCTCAATGCAAATGAAAATGTTCTTTCAAACCAATAAGCAAAGGAGAAAAACGAAGTACTTAACTTTCAACCAATCACTGGTTTTCAACCAATCAAACACACTCAGAATCTGAAGGCAGAGAGAATGTTTTGCCAAGAAGAGTCAAGAAATGAAAGTCAAGCCACAAATGGCAAGAAAAGCCTTGAAACCCTAAGACTATTCACGCATGCAAACTAAAGCAAGAAATATATCAATCAGAGATCCAAGAAACCCATAAGAGGTATTTCAACTGATCTGGGTAGTTAGAAAGACCAAAACTCAACTTCAAAATTTTGAAAAAGACTGTTCGCAGGCAAGCAATATAACACAGTGCGAGAATTACCTATTCTCGCAGGCAACCTTTGAGCAAGGTGTGAGAACCTCGCACTGAACCCTATGAGCAGGGTGCAAACCTAACTAATTCTCACAGGCTGCAATGAAGTGCAGTGCGAGAAGTCCTGAATATAGCAAAAATTTTGAAAATTGAAGTAAAATTGCGAAAAGCTTCTGGACTCAGAAGGTCTAGTTGGATATCCTGAAGACTCAGAGACTGACAGGACAGGAGAAAAATGAAACTAGAGCAAATGGCCACAGAAAAACGCAAAAAACCACCAAGAAAATGGGATTTTTTCCCAGCAGAGTAGCCAATTTTGTTATTGGATAAATCCGTAAGTGTAGACACAAATTGATCTCCCTAGATCCACCTGGATCTAGAACAAAACAAGACAGAATAATACTCTTTCCCTAGATTTCGACTATTGAATGTGTTGATACTGAGAGGGGGGTGAATCAGTATCAAGTACAATTTAAAAAGGTTTTTAAATTGTACTTGATATTGATTCATCCCCCTCTCAGTATCAACAATTGGTATCAGAGTAGGTTGCCTTCAGAATAGTTTTACCACTGGAAGGAAAATCATGAGTAGAAATGGATGACCATGAGCACATTTCAAATGGGATTCAAAAATTTGATGGAAGAAATTATTCATATTGGAGTGATAGAGTGAAAACTTACCTAACGGCTTTGGGAGTAGACATTTGGTACTCATTTGTGAATGGCTATGTAATCCCAAATAATGCTCCAACCAATCCAAATGAGAAGAATCTTATGAGTTGTAATTCAAAAGCCAGACATGTTATTCTAGGATCATTGACACCAACCATTGCTAGCAAAGTGATGGGATGCAACACTGCTAAAGAGGTATGGGACAAACTCAAGAATATCTACGAAGGTGATCCAAAAGTTAAGCAGGTCAAGCTTCAAAGACATAGAGGAAAATTTGAAAATTTGAAGATGAATTAAAAGGAAGATATTGCAACCTATCTTCTTAGAGTTGATGAAGTTGTTAATGCTATTAGAGGATTAGGTGAAGAGCTCGATGAATCGTTGGTTGTACAAAAAGTGTTGAGATCACTTCTCTTGAAGTATGATGCTAAGGTCTCC
>ML786772.1:657481-667570 GCA_009831015.1 Picea engelmannii | reverse complement strand
CGAGAATCATGCATTCTCACAGGCAAATGTATTGGTAGCCTTCGACCCTTCCTCAAAAATGTGATTTCTGAAAAGAGATGAAGGTAACGTTTCTCTGGAGAAAGTTCTAATGAAGAGCCTGAGTACACCATAATCAATACATCATCATGACGACCAAAATCATGGGTAACAGTCTTCCCACCTTGATGGTTTATCCATCACATACATTCTCAGCATGTATTCTATTACTCCGTTTACTCTCTCTATCTGTCCATCAGACTCAGGATGATATGTTGTGCTAAAGTTTAGATTCGTTCTGAATCCTTTGAACAATCCCTTCCAGAAATTCGAAGTGAATTTCGGGTCTCTATCAGATACAATTGTCTTAGGAATTCCATGCAAGCATGCAACTTATTTTAAGAAGCTATCAACAACATCTGCTGCTCTGTGGGTGGTTTTCAGT
This sequence comes from Picea engelmannii, assembly GCA_009831015.1. Lineage (NCBI taxonomy): Eukaryota > Viridiplantae > Streptophyta > Pinopsida > Pinales > Pinaceae > Picea > Picea engelmannii. The sequence continues at coordinate 667,128 of ML786772.1, read as the reverse complement.
GGGATAAAATGGGCAGCTTTAGTAAGCTTGTCCACCACCACCATGATTGAATCATGTTGCTTGCTTTTCCTAGGTAGTTCGATGATAAAATCCATTGTTACCACATCCCATTTCCACTCAGGAATAGGTAAAGGATACAACAACCCTGCTGGGTGCCTATGCTCAGCCTTAACCTTTTTTCACTCCATACATTTGGCGATGTATTCAGCGATTTATTTCTTCAAACCCGGCCAAAAGTAATGGCTTTTGACTGCTTCCACAGTCTTCTGATATCCAGGATGTCCAACATAAGTCATGTTATGCATCTCCTTTAGAATTGCCAACTTCAATTCTCGGACATTGGGTACATATACTCTATTTTTATACAGAAGTAAGCCATCAGTTCCCAAGGTGTAACTTTCCTTGGTTTGTGGTCTCTCACACTACTGTAGCTGTGCTACTAGACCTCTGTACTACAAATCGACATTGGTAGCTTCCAAAATTCTGTCTTTAATCTCAGTTCTATACATTCTAATGGCTGTAGCATGTAATTTGTGCGCTTTTCTGCTGAGTGCATCAGCCACCTTATTTTATTTCCCTTTGATATGCTTGATATCAAAGTCATATTCACACAGAAAATCCGGCCATCTAATTTTCCTGGCATTTAAGGTCGGCTGATCAAATAAATACTTTAGACCGTTATGGTCTGTTCTCAACTCAAATATCTTTCCCATGAGGTAATGTCTCCATTTCCTCAAGGCGTGGATGATTTCTACCAGCTCTAAATCGTGAGTGGCATAATTCTTCTCATGTTCCTTCAACTTTCGAGATTCATAACAAACTACAAATCCCTCTTGGCTGAGAACTCCTCCCAGCCCCTCCTTACATGCATCTGTGCAAACTACGTAATCCTTGTTTGGATCTGCAATCTTCAGGATTGGAGCACTAGTTAGCAGCTACTTCAATTGCTGGAAGCTACTCTCACATTCTTCAGTCCACTGGAACTTCTTCTCCTTCCTTTGCAAGGAATGGATAGAATGAGCTATCTTTGAGAATCCAGCTATGAACCTCCTATAATAGCTCGCCAGAACCATAAAATATCTAACTTCTACCACAGTCCTTAGTGCTAGCCATTCTCGAATGGCCTGTACCTTTTCAGGATCCACAAAAATCCCTTCTTCAGATATAATGTGTCCCAAGTAATGGATCTACCTTTGGTAAAAGAGCACTTGCTCAGTTTTGCGTACAGCTGGTGTTCTCTCAACACCTGCAGCACCATTCTCAGGTGTTGCTCATTTTCTTCCTCTATCTTGGAATACACCAAGATATCGTCCAGGAAGACTATGACAAACTTGTCCAAATAATTTATGAACACTCCATTCATTAAGCACATGAAAACAACAGGTGCATTTGTCAGTCCAAATGACACCACTGTGAATTCATAATGACCGTACCTTGTTCTAAAGGCAGTCTTGCTAATGTCCTCATCCTTTATTATCACTTGGTGATATCCAGATCTGAGATCTATTTTTGAAAATATTTTTGCATCATTCAACTGATCAAAAGATCACCAATCCTTGGCAGAGGATACTTGTTCTTGACAGTGACCTTATTCAACTGTCGAAAATCAATGCAGAACCTCAACGTCCCATCTTTCTTCTTCATGAATAGGACCAGGGCTCCCCACGGTGACACACTGGGGTGAATGTAACCTTTCTTCAGCAGCTCTTCGAGCTGCAATTGCAACTCTTTCAGCTCTGGCATACTCATTCTATAAGGATCCTTCAAAACTGGAGCTGCTCCAGGCCTCAAATTAATAGAAAAATCAATGTCTCTCTTCGGAGGTAGTCCAGGTACCTCCTGAAATATGTCCTTGAATTCTTTGAGTACTTTGTGGTCTTTCAGATTCGATACTACATCTCGGGATGCTTCTTCCACTCGAGCTGCAAATAATTGACAGCCTTTCCGGTAACATTTCTTCAGTTGCATGGCTGAGATTTCCCTCACAGCCACGGCTCTGGGAATTCCTTGGACTATTACCTGATTTCCCTCTTCGTTCAGGCATGTGAACCTCTTGTTACAACAATCTAGGAGGGCATGGTGCTGGTCCAACCAGTCCATCCCAATTAATAAATTGTATGAGCCTAAAGGCAGAATGTTCAATTCATCCTTAGTGATCATTCCTTTCATGTCCATTGAACATGACTTAACCAATTCAGTGACCTTCCTCTTGGTCCCTGTGGCCAACTGCACTAACCAAGACTTCTCATGTTTTCTTCACGTTAGATGAAAACTTTCCACCACTCTAGGATCTACATAACTATGGCTAGCCCCTGAATCAATTAAAATAACAAGTGGTCGGTTGTTGATTGTACCTTCCACTTCAATCATGTGCGATTGAAATTCTGCTTGCTTGTTGTCTAGGGCTGTGTAGATCCTTGGCAGTTTTCTACCCATATCCTCCACTGTTTCAGCTTGCTAAACAGTATGGACAGTTCTCGCTTTATCTTTTCTGTGGGGGCAGTCTTTGTACCTATGATTCCCTTTACAACCCCAACACTCCATAGGTGGTGGTCTTGGCACCTACTCACTCCCTTCAACTTTCCTGGGCTCTCTAAAAGATGACTGTCCCCAAGGACTATTTCTGAAAAAGGAAGGCTTGTTTCCCTTCTGCCTCTGTTCCTTCTTAAACTTCCTCTGATCATTCCAAACCTTCTGAAACGTAGGATTTTCTCTTTGTTGTTCGTATAGACATTTCACCCTTCTTATGGTTTCTTCCATGGTCTTAGGATCGTCATAATGAATTTTGTCACCAATGGAAGGTGGTAGTCTACTCAGATACCTTTGAATTTTGACAGCCTCATCTTTGATGAATGGAACATACTTCAGTAGTTCTAGAAACTTTCGTTCATACTCATCAATGGTCATACTTCCCAACTTGAGTTCGAAGAACTCCTTCATCTTTCGGTCATAGTATCTTTTATTCAAGTATTTCTTCTCAAAATACCTCTTAAATTCCTTCCAAGTGACCTCTTTCTCTCGGATGTGCTGCACCTGCACAAACTGATCCCACCACATGGATGCTTTTCCGTTCAGTTGGTACATTGCAATTCTTCCTTCTGCATGGGCAGAATAATTCCGCAGTTGGAATTATTTCTTCATGCCAAGCAACCAGGTCTCGGCATCTTTTTCCTTCTTATTTTCTCCATCGAATGTTGGAGGCTTAATCTTTTTCATCTCCCCTCTCAATTCATCCTTTCCATATTTTCGGTGTTTTCTGGTAGGGGACGAGCTTGAACTACTGTGTGTCTCCTTGCCAGAATGCTTCGGGGAGAGACGGTAATGTCTGTTACCACTCCTCGATATCCTTCTCCCCTCAAGGGTTATGACACTACTTGATCAGCTTGTGTCACTCCCCTTTTCCAATTTCTTTTCTATTCTTTCTAGGCTCTTCAACTTTTTTAAATTGAATTCACCCTGTCGATCCTGGATTTTCATGAGCTTTCGGCTATTAGCTAGGTGAGCCTGGGCATCTTTCTGCAATATTTCGATGAGTTGCATCATATGTTATTCCTTATTCATCTGTTTTCCATGCCCATTGGAGTTCGATCCTTCCACTCCCATATTGACATCCTTTCCTTCCCGTTCGTCTCCTGTTTCGGAGGCAATAATCACCTTTTCCCATTCCATACTCGGCGTTGGTTAGCTGGAATCCTAAGCTCCGTTGAACTCTGCACACACACTGTGCAATTAAATTAAAAGTTTGTCAGGCCATTACTCCTTTGGAATAATCTATAACATTTATAATCCAATATGAACAAGAACGAAAGACATTTTGATTCAATTAAGTTTTCTGAGCTCTCGTTTGGTTCTGCAATTTTCATGTTTTTGAAACTTTCATTTTTGGTACTTCAGTATTTTGAGACTTCAGGTTTTAGTCCACGAAGATCCCACAGTTAGATATTCATAACCAGATTCACCCTTTTGCAACTCGTGATCTCGCGAGTTCGTGAGTCGAAGACCCTCCACTCATTTCCTCTAACCGTCGATACCCGAGATGCGACACGATATGGCTCCCTCCTCGCTAGCGTCTGCTACGCATGACTGTAGTCTAGGGATAAGTGCTAGCACCCTTCGCTATTCACACCTTCATGAGTTGTGGCATCCAACCCTGGTGCCTCCCTTTCATGAAAACCCCGAGAAGTGATGTTGAATTTTCTCCTCTCATTCTCGCTACTTCGCGACTTCGCGAGTTTCAATGTCGAGCTCCCATGCCCTTATCTTGTGAGTCCCCGAAATCACAAATTAATTTATTCTCTGGGCCCATAGCATAGCTTTCTCCCTTCACCACCGTGGCATGTGGTACGTTCAAGAGGTTCCACGTCACTTTTAATGATGTCATCAGGTCCCACCACTCTCTCCTGTCTCCTCGACCCACTGGCACATGGTACATCTCCATGTGTCCACGTCCATTCCTAGAAAAATCCAACGGTCATATCTTTCTCAGATCTACAACATCAATCGCATCGCACACCTTTAAGTGGAGTACAGGTGGCAGAGGGGGCCCTATTTCACATGCCACACTATTCTGGACCCCCCGCCCCACCCATTAAAGGAAGAATGGCAAGGGGGTCCAGAATTCACCTGATCACTGTTGATCAAGGTGAATTAATCTCAATCGTTTGAGAGTTGCACGTCCAATTTCGGACCCCCCCCCACCGCTAAAGGTAGAACAACAAGGGGGCTCCAGAATGAAACCTCAGTCGTAGATCTAGGCGAGTGGACTCTGGCCATCCAGATCTTCTCGCTACTTACCTTAATCTGCATTCGCACCCCAAATTAAAGCCAACATCTCTTCCTCATATCTAACGGTCATCAAAGCCTCTGAGATCCTCCGAAAGAATATCGTCTGTTCATTGGGTTTATCATCAGGAGAGTCCGAACTCTCGATCACGAGACTCCCAAAATCTCGATCCCTGGTTTCCCGATGCAGTTAATCTCTCGACACATAACCTCCGTCCATCGGACGGTTCAGATCTATCCCAGGGTTTTCACCACGAAAAATTCTGAGCCTTTGTCATCAGGATTCCCGATTCCATGATTCCCAATTTCCCGAAATGGGTAATCTCACGACACGTGGCCTCCGTCGTTCGGACGATCTAGATCTATTTCGAGGCTTTCACCCCTATTCACTGGGGTTTTAACCCTCGAATAAATCCTGACAGATACAATGGCTGTTGGGTTTTCCAGCCGAGATCTGACGGCTTAGACGGTTCCTAACTAACTTGGGATTTCACGTATCATGATCTCCACACTCCTGTGCAATTCCAAAGGGCTTTAAACCCTGTGCACACTTTCCAGATCTAATGATCATGAGGGTTCACCTTCCCTCCCAAACAAATCCTAAATCTCTTACACTTCTGGTGTAGAGTCCTCTCTCCCTGTGGACTTATACCCCACTGGCTGCAGTTTCATAACGCCGCTATACCTCCTAAGATTAAAACTCGTCAAGTAACTCCTTGACATTTTGGAGAAAACTAGGGTCTGAAATTGGCCTTCCAGACCCAATTTCCCTTCTCATTCTTAGTCCAAAGACTGCTCTATTGGCCCATCTAGGCTCAGTGTCGAAACCTCGCTCTGATACCAAACTGTAGCACACCTTTTCTGCTACTTTGTTTAATTGCTCTGATACCAAACTGTAGCACACCTTTTCTGCTACTTTGTTTAATCGCTCTGATACCAAACTGTAGCACACCTTTTCTGCTACTTTATTTAATCGCTCTGATACCAAACTGTAGCACACCTTTTTTTCTACTTTGTTTAATCGCTCTGATACCAAACTATAGCGCCCCCTTTATTGGCTACCAAGGTTTAATTTCTCTTAAAAGAAAACTTATAACACCACCTTGCACATAACTCATACAGGTATTATAAATCTCATGCATTTAAACAAATAAACACATTCTACACAGAGTATTCATATGAGTTACTTCCATAATTAACAGTCCATAGCATTTCATACTAATTCATATACACAACGAAACTCATGATATCATAAGCAGTAGAGTCATGCAAAACATGATTAAAACATAATCAGATACTTATCTTTTAACAGTGGTAGAATCCACCAACCAAGTGCGAGCCTTCCACGAACCTCCCATCCTTAGACCACACTGCTCATCAGCTCAGCAGTGGGTCACCCCCGAGCTGGGACTAAGCACCACCCCGAGACAAGGAAATATAGGCTAGGCTGAGGTTACAGGAAAAACAACACACAACCACAAGGAAGGGATTCTCTCCAAGGAACCTCCCACGCTCACTGCCCACAGACCCTCATTCCCCACATGCCTATTCCACCCCAGGAGTATACACCTTCTTTGTCACCTGGACAGTCCTTCGGCTGCTAATCTCCCTTGCCTTGGGTTATAGGAGTAGGTCGGACCGGAAGTCTCCGGGCTCTATGGCAGCTACAAGGTTCCTTCCAGGAGTTCTCTCCTTCCTCTGTGCACTCTCTCACCTGGAGGGAGTCTCTCATAGGCCCAACAACCTCTTCTTCCAACTTCAACCACCTCTCTCACCTGGAGAGAGTGTTTTACAAACTAGCCAACAAGCCACACAGGAATAAACAATACATGTCCACCACAATCCACGGGAATACAGACACGAACACCCCAGGGAAGCTCCAGACAGGTGAAACAGTATAACCAGGCTTAGCAGGGATGAGACACTTCTATTTTCCTCAGTTTGGAAACACGGGATAGACTCACACTCTAGATTCTCAGGGATGCATGATGGGTCATCCACTCATGGGTCGATTCAGACTCCATGATTTAGAACAGAGAAGGGGTGTACCAACTTTCCAGAACAAACATAGGCTCTTTCCTAAAATCAACACGGGCTTCTCATTTAGGGAATGTACACACGGGTTTTCTCAGAGCCAGACACAGGATTTTCGAATCACAGGGATGCACGAAGTTTCTCTACAGGAGTCAGGTTGGTAGTACTATCCCCCGGGATCCATACACGGTCAAACGATCGGGTAGAAAGGGGGGAGGAACCCTTCTCACGGCTCACCCTGGCTGTTTTATTCGCATGCGTCAGGGTTGACACTTGTCACCCATGGAACTGCATGCATTCCACTAGCACGCATCACCCTTGTACATTCTCCCTTAGAAAAACTTAGGATAAACATAAAATGCACATGTCTTTTGGGGATAATATTAGAATATTATTCCTAGGCTTAATCTCCATAGGCTTAGCACCTAGGCTCAACACTTAGCCCCTTTTCCCACCTTCTAGCCCCTAATTCCTTGTCCACTCTATGGATGCTCAGTCCCCCTTCACTCAGTCATTGTGGTCAGTCTGCACCTGGCGATGTTTACAATTTTATTAAATGTTCTTCATACATACAAGTACAAAATCAGGCCCTTGGCCTCCAACCCTTACGCTGTCTGGCCTAACAATCGCATAAGCCACCAGCTTATAAAAGCTTGGCTCACCAGCCTATAAAACATAATTACAATTTCTTTCAGAACATGGTTTTCAATGGGGCTCGGCCTTGGGGACACTACAATAACCCTAGAAGACAAGTCGACTCAAGAGGATAATTTGTATTAGGTTATTAGCCTCCAAGAGAAGAAGTTGGCCAGAAGAAATATTATATACTAAGTAAATAGGCACCTAGAATGAGAAGTCGGCCCAGGTAGTTAACCAGAATTAGTATAAATACAGGAGACCAGTCTTCATTCTGGCAGGCATTCTTAGAACTACAGAGCTCACTTGTGCACACTGTAGTTAGCCAGTTTGTGCGCAAGTTTGGAGGAGAAGCTGACGTTGCAGCTGTTGCAGCTAGAAGATTATGTTTTGGCTTGGAATATCTCTTGGTTATGGTTTGGACTATTTGATCAACTCTTTTTTGGTTCACTATCCTTGGAGAAAGGTGCATTGTTGGTCTCTAGTTTTGATCATGTTTTTGCCTATATTATATTCCAAAGACCTCCATTTCTATACCCAGTACCACCCCTTTTGGTCTTGTTTTGACATAATTGACATCTCCCTACCATTCAATGGGGCTACTTAAGGTATCTTTACGTTTCAAGCTATTTTTATGCATTTTGATGCTTTAAATTGATATTGGAACTAATGTCGCTTGGGTTAGGTACCACTTCTATTTTTGGAACAGGATTGCCAGTACCAGGTACCGACTCGTACCCCGTGGAGATACCAATGAAGCCACTCAAGATCTGTGCATTATGGTCAGAATGGGAGACAAAGAGATTCACATGACAGATGGAGTCATCGCCCATAGGATGATTGAAGGCATAATGATAAAACTGAGTCGTAATTCTTCATCGTTCACACTTCGTGAAACTACGTGTCACGAAGATGTGAAGACCGTTTTTAAACTTGATTCCAAGCTATTTTCGGATCGGGGATCCGTTTGTCTTTATGTATTTTGCTTTAGACTGTTATGAAGGAGGATCTATATATAACCAGGAGGTCGCTCCTAAGAGACGGTTGGATTATTCTATGTTCTAAATACATTTTCGAATATCATCTATCTTGCATTATGTTATTCTAATGTTATACGATTTGAGCTATTTCTCTGTGGATGGAATGTGAAGTATATACAATATTTGCGTAGCATGATTGAGTAGTTCTGGTTGCTTCTTTCAGCGTTTGTAACTTTTGGTTGGGCCCGCCAAACAGGTTCAAGTCGATGTGTTACTTTGTCTTAGCTTTAGTTCATTTCAGTGTTTTGGAATTTGCATACATGATAGCCTAAGGTTTAAAGATTAACTGGTTCAGAATCGTGTTTAATCGTTCTTCAACAGAATTGTTTCCCGCATACTGTTATCTTTTACGTTGATGAGTATTGAATGCATGACTGGTACTTGTAGGGTTTGGAACATGAACTATGTTTGATTAGTCTCTAGTTTTCAATTCGAACATCACTTAGAATTGGAATGAACTTTTCTTTGTCAGATAGTTAGTTACCCTGCTTAGTTAGGATAGTTAGATTGCAATTAAATTAGAGGAAGCTTCCGGTACCAGTAGGGTAAGTAGGATATTTCTCTATTTTCCTGTAGACAGACTTAGATTCATTTGTAATGTTCAGATTAAATGCATTTTAGGAAATACTATTTTTGTCATGGCTTGAATCGTAATGGTGATGATAGATGATTAAAAGTAGTGGTGGAATAATCTTGTGAAATCACACTTCTGAATGGACATAGAAGCACCATCATTCAAGCATAGGACTATTTTCTGTTAATGACTTAAATAGGAAATGCTAAGTTTCAGGATAATCATTAGGATTCAAGTTCTCAGAGTGAGTTTGTGTTTTCTTCTAAGGATAGCATTCAGATAGCAATTAGAGCCTTACCCGCACATACAATGTAGCAGCTCAAAGTTTACCAACCCTGGTTTGACAATTTAGTGTTTCAGGTCATTCAAATTTTCAATTTAGCATCGTGACATTTTTGGCGCCGCTGCCGGGGAGCTGTTTAAAAGGTAAGAAGATATTTGTCTTGATTAGTTTTAGAATGCACTTAGTTTGGTGTGGTATGTTAGCAGGTTGATAGTAAGAGGAGCTGTGGAAACAAGGGGTGAAAACCAACATATCAGTTATCACAGGTACTCTGAAACTCAATCTTAGTTTCTTTTCT
>ML786772.1:583189-627212 GCA_009831015.1 Picea engelmannii | reverse complement strand
CCCCCCCCCCCCCCCCCTTGATCCCATATCAGTGTAAAATACATCGGATCAGTTGTTTTCAAATAATATAAAACATACCCAACATTCTCCCACTTGTTGTTTTCTTTGCAAGAGGGGGTTACATGATTACATAGTCAACAATTTAGTGAAACAATTCCCATATATCCTCTACAACAAGAGAAATTATTTGTGCTCACAAATTATTGTTAATGAATTTGCAACATTCTCTAAAGTTTCCACATTCATAAACAACACCTTCTTGTCTTCAACCATGTGTTACGGGGAAAATCTCTCTATGGCTAGGGTGAACCACAACATACAAGAGTGACTGTAGAAATCAATTCAATTCCAACATATGCTATCTAAATTAATGTGAAAAGGAGGTAAGAAAAAGGACTACCTCATCCAAACGTTTGATGATATCCACCGTTGAGCACTTCGACCCAAAATGTTATACCTGCAATAAGTTCTCAACAAACAAGAAAAGAAAGGATATAGTGATAATATATAGGTTAGCACATTAGATAGCAAAATCCATTAATATTCAAAACAAACATGCCCATGGATCATAATACATATATTTGCAATATATAAATTGAACAGGAAAGGATTATTTCTATTAATAAATGATCAACAAAAGTGAAAACATTACAGACTTCTGTATTGGCATGGTTCGGAACCGAGAAACCGAGTTCCTTCCAACTGGGCCTCCACCACTTCAATCCTCCACAAAAGGAAAGCTCATATAAGGGAGACAAAGAGGGAGGACCTTGGGATATGGACACTATGTTCAGACTTAAATGACAAAGGGATGCAGGCTCAATAATGAAGTAATAATTTCTTCAGACTAACTTTTCTCTCAAAGTTGAATTCTCTCTCCTTTTCCATAGCTCAGAATTGGCTTCTTTATAGCCTTCAAAATGAAACTAAAGGGCCGAGTCAAAACGTTTCTAGTATATGGAAGGCCGAGAATTAGAGATCGTCTGTTGTGACATGGAAACCTGACATTTATTTTTGATTTTCTGGCATGAATCTCGATGTACGTGGGCTATAGTGGAACAGCAAGTGTATACGCATGCTATATAACTTGCAAGGTGCATATAAGTAGAAAAATATGTATTTTTGTCTCTGGATTAATTAATCAGGGAAAGTAAGTCTACATAGGGAAATGGAACAATACCCTCTCTTCATGATTGCATAGGGTGAGGAAAATCATGTTATAACAGATGCCCTCTAATGTGTGAGGTCATAGGAGTATCTGTGATGGCCGAAATACATTATAAATAACCCAAAAGTGGAGTGGTAGAGAACTAGCTGGACAAACTTAGTTTCTCATTACATTCTGCACTGACTTTGCATACATGGCTGCCAATAATACACTGTAGATCCATGTGAAAAATATACCAAAGAAGTGTCCGTGGCCATGAATAGGAAAATACAAATGCGGTTACATGCCAATAGTTGTCATAGTCACAAACAATGCCCAGTAAAACCAGTCTCAAAATCAATCTAAAGATATCTATATACCATGGAGTACAATATGATCTCTCATGATCACTGAAGTCAGATAGGTATTGGTCCAATGAAAAGGAAGAAACAACTCAGGAAAGTTGCAGCCACATAGTGATGTCTTCAAGTATTCTACACAATCCGCCAAAGGTACAAGTCTACATCATGTCAATAAAGGAGTTGAGGTTGAACATAATGAGACATCATTTGATTACCGGTCATTGATGTATACCGTTAACAAATGTAAGACAACCTATTGATAATGAAAGTAGGTATCAAGGCATCGAGTAAATTCTTGCAAGTGTGAATAGAGTTGTCGGTGTCAAACACCTGAAGAATCCATCAATCAGGAGACATTGATGTATTCCAAACTGTTAATGGCGAGAGAGCCTACCACTAATGACTGCAAAACTCAAGGTACTCATAAGAATCTAGATATCATTTCCAGATAATGAGATGATGTTGATGGAAAGAGACCTGCTGAAAGGAGAGAATTAAGGAATCTCTCATTAGTCAACACGAGGTACAAAGCAGGAGCTTCATGATTTCATGGGAATCTGATGAAGAACAAGTTCACAAACCAATGACCCTGTGCATATTTCACGTGTGCCAAGTGAAAGCGGTACATGAAAAAGACCCTCTGAAAAGCAACAAATTATGAAAACTGTCGAAAAAGGTGAGGAGACCACCAATAATGATAGTGGAATCCAAGACACTGCATAAATCCCAATGTGTGAATAGATGTATTGTCGTCGAATCCGAGGGAAACCACTCAGTCAACGACCAATGATGAAATGTCTACTGCTGGGTTCAATCTTACCTACCAATGATGAAAGTAGGACCAGGGTGCATGATAGGACTAAAGTACCATGTGATTCTCAGACAAACTGAGGGTATGGCCGACATGAAAAGTCAAGAGTTCTAAGGAGTGGCCAACACATGTTGATAGACTTCCTTTTAACAAGAGCATGAGACATTTTGTGAACTCTGGCAGCATAGACCCAAAGATAAAACCATGAGATGCAGGAGGCATCAATGAAGTTCTCTACAGGGAATGGAAGAGTAACTTGTTGGTAGAGAAGGCTCAATAAAAAGTTCACATTCTAAGGTCATGCTAATCCTAAAATTATGAGGAATGGACTCAAAAAACTTTGTGCTCTGTTCAAAGGCGACACGACTACTGCCAAATATAATATAGTACTCCCTTCTTGCTAGTCTTTTTTTTTTTTCATAACAAACAAATGCTATGATACAGAGAAGGGAATGAGTGTCACAAGTAAGAAAAACTAGTTCCAGTAGTGGAACGTACCTATGCTCAATGCAGGGAAGTTCATGTGGGATATGGACACTCGAGGGATGTGCCCTCCTAGGTATAGGGTGTCAAATTGAGAAGGATATTAACAAGGATTTGCTTGTTGAGGATGAAAAACTGCTGAGGAAAACAATTTATAATGCAAAGAAAGAACCGACTATAGGATCAATACTGCAAGTAGGGGCATGAAATGCAATCACAACTTAACACCAAAAAATGTCCCTTTTTATGTCTTTTAGTCTACTTGGTGTGAAAAAGGAATAAACTTGTGCCAAGTAGACATCTTTTCAAATCCAATTTACAAGTGTGAAAACGACAAGTTCACTTGGAGATGTTTTCTATTTTGGTAACGAGTTAGAAAAGAGCTTAACTAAGACTCATGATATTTCAAATCCAAATTAACGAGTGTGAAAGGGACAAATCACTCGGTGATCTTTTATCTTTTTGAACGAGTCGGAAAAGGGCTTATCTCGGACTCGTTAGGGAGATCCTAGGCGTCAAGTCACGGGGGAGGCCAAGGCTCCTGTGCTAACCTTCTGTGGAATGCCATTATCTTACGAAGAACTGACACAAGCTTGGGAAGACCCAAATCTCTCCAAGTCAAGGAGGGAAAAGTGATAATGGAGGTTATCATCTCTGTGATATATCAGATAATGTCTCTTCCTAGAAAAGTCATAGGCAGAGGCATTGGATACCCTACAAGACCATCCCAATCAAAGGGAACCTCATCAAGACTTGGAGGGAGAGAACTCAGGAAGAGTAAATGTCTCTCTTGCTCAGAAGGAGAAGTACTATAAATGCTAAGGACATGGCATAGAAGGTATAGAACCAGAACCATAAGAGTGGGATCGACCAAAAATTGCATTGGCATGACTGCTTCCTTAAAATTGTCACTCTCCAAGAGAAGAGTGGGTTCGATCAAAGATTGCATCGATATGACCACTTCCTCAACCATTGGTTGAATAGGATGTGAGATGACAAGGTCAAAAGGTGTGTCACCCTTGAAAATAGGAGTGTTGTCGGTCGAAGATTGCATCGACACAACCATTGGTTGAACAAGATGTGAGACAACAAGGTCAATAGATTCATCACTCTCGAACATAGGAGAGGTGTTAGTAGAAAATTTCATCGACATGACCACTGGTTGAATGGGTTGTGAGACAAAAAGGTCAAAGGATGTATCAAACCCTAAAGGAAAAGGGGTGTTAGTCGAAGATTTCATTAACATGACTCTTGTATCAACCAAAGAAGGAATGGAGTGTTGTGAAACCATAGATTCCTCAGAACCCAAAGGGCCCTTAGATGAGCCCCATGCTTCTAGTATCCCATCATTAATAGGACACAAACGAGTAAGGTGACTTCCTTCATAAGTCCTACAAAGGAATCTAGGCTTACATATGAGACGTCTAATATTCTCAATCATATGAATGCCCCCAACATGACTTGCAGTGGTTGGTGACATGCTCCCAACATGACTTGCATAGGCTAGTAGAAAATCTCCAACATGACTTGCAAAAGTTGGTGATGAATCCCCAACATGACTAGAAACGTTTGGTGATGTATGTGTAGTGTGACTAGCAGTGACCAGACATGTGCCCCCATAATGATTTGCAGTGGCTAGTTGTAGGTCTTCAACATGACTCATAGAGGTTGTCGACCAATCTCCAACATGACTAGTAGAGGTTGGTGATGTAATGCCAACATGACACACAGTGACTGGACTTATGCCCCCAACATGACTTGCAATGACTGTTTGCAGGTTTTTAACATGACTTGGAGAGGTTGTTGACCAAGCTCCCACATGAATATCAGAGGTAGGAGATGGAGGTTCAGTATGACTAGCAGTGATCAAACTCACGACAGTGATTAATTGCGGCATTTGAGACCAAAGTCCAGGGAAAGATTGGTTTTGAGGACTTGTAGGCCAGGAAGGATCCTAGTTTACACCTTGTCGCTGTCCGACAAGATAGTATCCTCCTCCATATTGATTCATAAATTATTGTAAGGGCATCGACAATGAGGAAGCCTCTTGCAAAGAGAAAGCAACATGACAAGGGTTATTCATGTGAGGATATATATTTCCCCTAGATGAATGAACTTCATGAGGGGGGTTTCCCATACTATAAAAATAACTCCCCTAGGATGAAACACCAAAGGATAGATCGAGGTCTACCATGGGAAAAGTGTTCATAGGAACTGACATAGCAGAAGACAGATAAGTGGACTGAGTGTAATAAGTAGAATGATTGCTTAATTATGCTATTACTTATTACATAGTGGATTCATAGGAATGAAGATTCCAACCTCCTACTGTAAGAGGTGTTTGAAGGATATGACTGACAACAAACAGAGAGGGAGAATAAGGAGGTATCATGCCCCCAGACCCAAAACTTGTATTTGCATAAGGAGGCGATATAGAGGATGGAAAATGCGAAGACATATCAACAGTAGAATGACTAGAGACCCAAGGCGTTGACTGAATGTAATAGTTATGCATACCATTATAAAAAGTAGACATATTTTCCCCCATGAACATCATCGGGGGGGGGGGTTAGAAGTAAATGAGGGAGCCAAAGGTACTCCACTATCCATGATAAAGAGAACTCATTATAAAATCTTAAGGTCAACTAGCAAGAAAAGAGCACACCAAAAGTAAAACGACCAATATGCATGAAAACGGGGTAAAGTGGCTAAGTGGACTCCTTCCCTAAATAAGGTATGTCTCATCCAATAGGGACCTCAAACTCCTTGCTAAATATCAGAGGTAACATAATCAATTATAAGGGCCCTCATGGGCTTAATAACCAGTCGGTCAGATCCCCCTGGAGAGGTAACCCTCCATAAAGGTTGTGTGTTGTCTGACCCTTATTTGACCCAGGGTACCTGCAAAATAACCCCTGCAAGTAACCTATGAGATACGTAAGTCAAGAAACTAATAAATCACTGTATAACCAATGCACAGGTGAGCAGTCGTAAGTCTGAATCACCGTATGGGTAGGGCAGAAAATCCCGAAACCTTGAAATCACCACCTCTCATAGAGGTATAGGCACTAGAAAGATCCCTAAATATGAATAAATCCACATAAATATCTCTAATGATAGGTGAGTATCCGAGGGATATCCCTTCAACCAAGTTCATGCGACCTCGTGATTAACTCTGGTGTGAGAGGAGTCTCCTGATCTTACCAATTATACAATGGAGTTCTACACTTCCTGACTCAGATACATATGTTGATTTAATTGCCTTGGAGAAGTTTGCTCACAAAATCCTATTCCAAGGCACTAAATCCTAGACTAGTTTGTGCAGCCTAGAAAATAAAATTGTTACTAATAAATTTTTAAATTATAGCATTGATTTTATGGCCGTGATTAATCAAAAAGGTATATGGTAATGAAACCCATGGTGTTATGACTCTGCAAGAAAGTAAATATGAAGATAATGCAAAGTCCTAACTTTAAATTTTGATAAATGATATGCTCCTAAAAAATGATGCAATTTCCAAATTCAAATCTATGATTCAGAAGTAAAGATGCAATCTTTCATTGTATGTACTAAACTAATGATAAAAATTCGAAAGACAAAAACTGCCAAGCAATGAAAAATGTCTATTTTTTTTGTATTTTCAATATATTAAAACTGAAAAGTAAATTGATATATAAACCTACTGTGTATAAAAGAAAGAAAACTCAAGTAGGATATCAAGCAACAAAGCACCCACCCCAATGTACAAGGACAATAAAAATGAAAATATGAAGAGAAAAACTTTGCCCAAAAATTCAACAAAAATAGGGTTTCCTATGATCCCACAGGAACTCAAAAGTTACTACAGAGACTTAAGAAGGCTTAGCAAGCATAAAATCCCACCCAGAAAAAAACCATAGCAAGCAAAAAATCAAGGAAAAAATGTGTACGTGACTATTTTGGCAAACAATGCGTTGTTGGGCCTTAGAAATGTCACATTTATATCCTCTTTTTCCTTCACTATTCCTTAGATTTCATCGTCCCATTAACCTTCCGTCATACCATTTCCATAATGATACTTGGGTTTCTCCTTATTATTTTCCATTGTATTCATTTCAATATTATAAGTTAATTTATGATTAAATCTTAGAAAACTGACATATTTTCATTATATATCAAGGTTGGATGAGTTTGATGATGTGTGCAGGCATATGTGAAGATTTCAACAAAGTCAAATATTACCACCTAGCCTCAAATTCGAATTTCATCTTCAAGCTTTGAAGATTTGAAGAATATTTGGGACAATCTTTCAAGCATATTCAAAGGAGAAGATCATGGAGATTTTGATAGGATATCTTATCCAATATATGAGTGGAGGATTTGAAGGAATAATTTGAGAGAATAGTGGATCTGTAATTATGACACTCTTCAAGACTTTCATGTATATAAGAGAGTGCTCTCTTTTCATGATGGATATAATTCATAATTGGGTGAGACGTCATGTAATGGATAATTTGGGAAGTTGGAGTTAGAGATAAGAGATTAGACTTAGATCAGCTTGAAGTCTTAGAAGGGGATTCTTAGMTTTGTTATTCTTTCATGATTTTTCATTTGAATCTTGTAATATAATTTGAGATTGATATATTGTGTGAGCTCACATATGTATTTTGTCATTCAACTCTTCACATGTTGTATTTCTTTCCTAGTTAGTCTTTCTATGCTTTTCTAGATTAGTTTCATTTCAGAAATTTAGATTAGATTACTTCTACTTCATTCCTACATATATAGTGTGTGTGCTTCATAAGCCTATGAACCTCAGATTGACAAATTAAATAGTTGGGAAAATACTACAACGGAATTAAACGAAAATATTTCCGCCTAACATTTTGGCGCCGTTGTCGGGGAAGCACGATGGATTGAAGTTTAGTTTGATTTCCTGCAAGTGTGTTTGCATGTGATTGTAAGGGGTCATAGAAGCTACTTGAGTGGAGACTCCTCATGTTCTTCCTACCATCTCTAGAGTGTGAATTTCAATTTACGCAAAATTCATTTTTCGCAAGTGTGAATTTCAATTGTAGCGAGCGTGTTTTCTACAACTGTGGAGAGTATGTGTTTAAGCAAGTATGATTTTCAATTTTTTTTATTATTTTGATTTGGGTGCTGTAAGAACTCCTTTTTCAATATGTTTTAACAATGAGTGTCATCTTGGAACTACTCACTCAAATCCTCGTGAAAGTCGGGATCTCCTCTTCTCTGGAAGAGGAGATCCTGATAGCCATTAAAGATTCAAACACTCCTCCAACAACAAACAAGGATTCAACATTTGAAGAATCCTATGCATTAGATGACAAACAAACATTTGAGCAAGAGATTGAGGAAGATGAAGAGGAGTTACAACAAGATCTGAGCAAGGAAAAACGCTCCCATGAAAGCATTATCGAGCAATGGTTCTAAGTAAGCACTCGATCAGATAAATTTTATTTCTTAGTTAGTTTGCCGTTACAACAACAAAATTCATTTATTCAGGTAAATTTCTATTTTTCATTTGAAAAATTGCACATGAACATATTGTTGTTACTGTTCTGTGCTTGCCTCCATTGGAAATTTGCCTACACATAACCAATTTTTAATTCTAATTAGCATAGAGTAGGTAGGCTAATGAATAAAACAACATTTTTGCTCTAATGTTTTTTAAAATAAGTATTCTCTCCTCCGCGCTTCGAGCGATCGCGAGGATTAGAAAATAGGGATGATTTGGATTTCAAGAATGAATGTTTTTGCAAAACATGCTTAACAGTAAATCACAATAAAACCAATTTAACATGCTATTACAACATGTTGATGCAGCATGCTGATACAACGAAAATTTTCGTTGTTACAACATGCTGATACAACAAAAATTTTACATGCTGTTACATCATGCTGAAACAATGAAATTTTTACATGTTGTTACAGCATGCTGAAACAGTGAAATTTTTACATGTTGAGATAGTCACTATTACAGCAAAATTTTATATGCTGAAACAGTGACGTTTTTTTAACAATGATTGAATAAATTTGTAGATCTGCAAACAATAAACTACGAACATTTTTCGCCTACAATTTTCAATAAACTTGTCTCCATTTGCTCAAAATTTCATTTAAATTCTTCTTAAAATTTCTTGCTTTCATTTAATAAAATAAAATAAAAATAAAAATCTTTGCTGCGCATCCATCCTCAACCTGCAAAATAAAAATAGTACACATTAGGTGAATAAAAACAAACTGCATTTTTCATGCTAAAACAATTGCTGCATGCTGAAACAACTGCTAAAACTACATGCTGAAACATTGACTTTTAAGCTGAGACAGTGACCTCTATGAGTATTGCTCCATACAGAAACTTTGGCTAAACTTTTGAGTGTTGGTTTGTGATGGATTGAACCATGTCTTCTTGGTCTGAGCCACCATCTTTTCACCTTATCTGAATAAAATCTACAACAATGAAACAATATGATCATGATAATTAATGTCTTTACATCGTCTAGATCTACATGTTTAAGATGCCTTGTGCTCTTTTATGATGCCCCAAACCTATTGTACTGAGAACGCATTACTGAGAAAGATGAGAATGCATTTATCCTTCGGTCTATTTTTCTCCTTCGCCCTGCACTATTTCTGAATCCTTTTGCGGTCTAAACTATCTCCAGAACTTTTGATTGAAGTTTCACTGCCCACGCCACACCTGCAATAGCCATGTTCTAATGCCTAGTCTCAGAATTATTTGGAAATTATGTGTAGACTGTCGTTTAGCTCTTTGATTTTCTTATGGATCTTGATCTTGACCACTGAATCAAATTTAATTGCAAATAAATCAATCTTTATCCTTGCGTATCCTCAAGTCGTGATCCACTCTTACGATTATCAAATTCAATCACGATTGAGTGGTTGAAACAACACTATTTTTTTTTGCAAATCAAAATTAGAAATTTTGGATTTCTATCATTGTTATCCTCAGATGCTTGTTGTAACTCCTCAAACACAGATCTCGGTGATGATTTTTTCGGTGTATTAATTTTCTCCCTTCATGGAGGTAGCGAATCTTGCAAATCCATAAGTAATATTGCATACCTGGGTAAATCCCAGTCCTCTTGAACTTCGGGAGTTTTTAATTTAAGGATGCGTTAAATGACAGAAGGTTATTGTGTTCTCAATTATGTGTGCCATGGCATGCCAATTTAGATTGTTTTGAAGTGAAGACCTTATAAGATTCTGAGAAAGCATCCAACGACCTCATTTTCAAGCTACAAAGCAATGCATGCCCTCTATTCTCAATGCCAAGAAATTAAGGATGACTTATGGAGAATGGCTGAGGAGATATTACAACATCGTGTGGCAGCTCCTTCGTAAGTTTGAGAGTTATGAGGTGGTGCATGTACGTCGTGAGGACAATTGATCCACAGATGATCTAGAAAACCAGGGAGTTGATCAACGATCCATGGATACAAGCCTGCTTCTCAAAACAAAGTTATGCAGCACTGCAGGACTCCTTCGGAAGCCAAGCTTTACGTTCTTGAATCACTTAAAGCATAGATCTTCCTTCACCTTTGCTGGACAGTTTTTGATGAAGTAGACAGAATTTTTCAGTAGAGACCATACTGGAATCTAGGCAACTTAGATTCAACAATTAGAATACAACAAACATACCAAGCGAACCCATTCCATCACCTACCAGGACCTCTATCTCTTTCGTTTCCATCACCTGCTCCCACTATTATCGTGGTTCCCATGCTATCATTCTGGTTTATGATGCTACTGATCAGGAGGATGCTGAAAAACATCAGATCCACGTCTCATTCCATCTACAAGGGAGAATCCATAAATTTTTCCAACCTTAGCCGTCTGGAGTTGTATCCTCTTGTCAACACTGGATACATCGTTGTAAACAACAACAACACTGATGCGGTAAGTAATTGTGTTTTTGGATTTCTAGATTTGTAAAAAGAAAGAGGAAATATTGTGGTATGTTCAAGCAGCAATACCCCTCCACGTATGAAGGTATCCACTGTCTAGGGCATAGAAGACAGAGGGATAGTTATTGTCAATGATTTGGGAAAAAATGTAGCTACCAACTATGGCTCGTTTCCCTCAAGCATAGTTAGAAATAATTATGGATCGAAGATTTTGTCTTATATAAATTCACAACGAGCGACTGTAGCAACAATTACATGCACACCTGGCTCTTATATATAATATTGATGACAACAATAGACATGGGATCAACATCTTCATATTGCTGAGAGGAATGGTGTCATTCAAGCCGCTCAGCTTGCTAGCATCGATGTATTATCTTTGATCAACGAGCATTCTAGTGCAATAGTATGAGACTGATAAATATTTCTCGAATACATCGCAGCATGTTGTGTTTTATGACGTGGGTTCTAACAGTGTTTCTATCATTCTCATTTACTTCTTTGCATATAAGACAAAGGAGTCTGGAAAGAGTGTTTTGGTTAACCAATTCCAGGTCAAAGATGTAATATGGAAGGAAAATCTAGGCTAGCAAACACCCAAAATTTTGATGCCTCTGATTTTGTTAGCTATATACGAGCTGTCGATATGTACAAAAATTTTGATAGCCACCTCGTTCAATGTTGATATCATGATCTAGATCTCCATCTCATCCTCGCATAGAGAACAAAGGATTTTTGAGGGAAATTGGGGGTTATGTTGCCATTTATCATCCCACCGTGCACATTAAATATCGGACACAGTCATATCCATTCTCAAATTAGAATGATTTGCACATCAATATGGGTCATCTAGTGAAGTTTCTCATATCTAGGGATTCGTCAAAACCAAAATTTTGCATTTGAGTCATTCAATGGCCAAGAAAGGGTTCTGAACGACACAAGATGTGATGTTCACGGCTGTGTGGCTTCAAAAACTGGTGGACATCCCGGATCATGCTGTGGCATATGTTATATAACATGGTACAAATTCCAATAAAATACCAACAAATATGCCCCAGTATACATTCCATTTTTGGTGAACGAGATCTGTTGTATATATAATTTCTATGCCATGCATTGTGACGACAACCCAACTGGATCTGGCTTCTAATGTCATAGTTTAATTAATGTTCCTTTATCGGTTCTTGTCGACTCAACAATTGTTCTTCTTTGGAAATATCAGGGGTTGTGGGAATTGCATATATTCTCACCTGAATTAACACAAGGAGCTCCTAGATTTCTTAGACGTCTAGAGATATCATTCTATCTGGGAAGTGCTGAATGGAAATGGATTTTACAAGAAGACAGTCCAGGGCACTTATTCTACTTGCAGTATGTGCCATTCTATTTCTGACTACTGCAAACACGATTCGATCCCTGCCAAAAGATAAGAGTCATCTCTTGAATGAGTTGTACACCTTGATAGAAGAAATAACACACCAAATTAATTTTCCCACAGACGGTGCTAAGACAAAGAAACACACAGATGAAGGATTTTGAAGAAAACAACAATAACGTGGATGAGGTCTGGTCACAAATTCAGGCTAGGCACTCGTTACAAGTTTGGCAGTAAATTTGGACCATGCCTCGAGTGACTGATGTGAAACATGCACTGCAAGGGCTTAAGTCAGAATGTTAAAAGGATTGCATACCTAATTGTTGAAGGAGCATAACCTGAAGAACAGTTGAGACAAAGCATGAGGAACTTAAGGAATGTTGTTTTGTAGATCCAGAGGTTGCTCATAGTATGCAACACAACTAAGATCAATTTATATCATACATGGCTAGGTCATGCAAGGAAACCGGTGTTCACTTTGGATGGAAAATGGACTAATTTGGCGTACTGAGATGATATTTTTTGTAATTTATGATTAATGTGTTTTTGTAGGCATTGTATTGCAGGATCAACTATTGTGTCTACTTACTGGTTGTCACAGAGACTTTCATGCTCTAATTATTCATGATTATGCAGAAAAACAATTAAAATCAATGGAGCAACTTGACTAATTTCTTGGGTAAATTTGACAAGCAGCGTATTCTAGGGCTTTAGTGACAATTCTCAGCAACTGTTTGTTATACACATGGGAATATTTGAAACAACAAAGACAAATAAGTATGCAAGGGAAACAGGTATAAAAATGCAGTCTATTTCTTTGATTTGTTGCATTTGCACTTATTTATGCATGATATGTTTTTTGCAAATCTCACAGTTTTTATGCAGGAATTTGTACTAAGCTTTTCAGGTTCACAGTCGAGTGCATCCCATGCTACAATGATTTTCATGAATCACAACATTATTCAAAGAATACATGCTTTGCTAGAAATATTGAAGGAGTTGTTACTCATCAGAAACATCATGACGTTTGCTGATACATAACAATATTTTGCTGTTACACAACAACACTTTGTTGATACACAGAAACACTTTGCTGATACACAACAACATTTTGCTGATACACAACAACATTTTGTTGATACACTGAACCTTTTTGTGCATCCTGATGTTTTATGTTACAAAGAAACTTTTTGCACATCTTGATGTTTGTTGTTACACAATGACCATGCTGATACACCATGCTGTGATACCCATATTTCCACATTTTGCCAAATTTCATGTTGTGACACTATCCCATTTCTCCTTCAAAGCTGATTAGTCATATTGGTGTTGAAGCCATATCCCATTGCCTTATCCTTTATAACTTTGCACATCCCTATATTTCTAAGTAGCATACATCATTTCCCTTATCTTTTTCAGTTCATTTTTTCCTTTCCACTTTTCCTTCTGAATAAAACAAACTCCCTTTTTCCATGATTACATTTCCTTGCCATAAACCCTGTTGCTACTGAGATCTTTACATCTATAGTCCTACCACTCTTTTTATAAACTCATGTTGACTGATGTGGGATTCCTTAAGGCCCACCTTTCAATAGTCTTTCCCCATCGACCTCTACACCTTATTTGGGATATAGACTAGAGTTCCTTTTTGAGTACCTTGAGGCTTGCATGCCTTAATGGAAAACTCATTCGCTAGCAATCATGGGAATACATCAATGTCCCTTGATTGTTAGATATTGCAAGTGGCTCAACATCATCCCCTATATTCGCACTTTGCAAGATGTAATCGAGTACCTTGGCACTCATTGACATCACTGGTGAGTTTGTCTCGCATTGGTTAACGACATTCATCAATGGCCAGTAATCCAATGATTTATCTTCATGCTCGACATCGACACATTCATTCGCATGATGAGAATTGTACCATCGATTTTGTAGCGGGTGAATACTATACACTTTTTCATGATCCCCTCAGTAGTTTCAATAGTTTGATTTTAGATCTATGAGAGTACCATAGTTCCATATTCTCTTCCTTCCACATTTCTCATGATTCAACAAGTAGTAGTTCAGATTCCTTCACTTCCCATGATCCAGTTACAACAACAACAACATCAACAGTTCCATTTTCCTGATCTTGCAGCAGTGACACATTCCATCTTCCATTAGTCACAGTCAGATATTCTTTGCTTCAACAGTTACAATAGTTGTAGCTACAACGCCAGTCACGTTCTCTTGATCCAGTAGCCACAAGAACTACATCTACTTTTTGGGTAAGTGGAGGTACGTTCTTTTCTAATATTTAATCACACAATTCTTTATATGTTGACTTGAATATTTTGGAAAATTTCCTCGTTGTGTTCTCTTTCCTTCCATATTAACCTACCCTAAGTATCATGAGGATATGCAACCACTTCAGTTGGGGGGGGGGACTAAACTATTTCACCACATATTCAATACCATTATTCCATTTTACCATCTCATCATTCCATTTATGATTCACTAACATTTCTTTTCCAACAACACTTTGTTGCATTTCTATTGATATACGTATTGGCATGATTCATAAAGATAAAGAAAAGGCTTTCTTATACTCATTGATGCTCTCTTATGCACATTGATAGCTTATTATTTCTAGTGAAGCACATGGCTAAATTATTGCAACAAGAAAATCAATAAGTGAAATGAATGTTGTTAACACAAGAACCAACATCTTTTGTATTCATGGTTGTCACACAAGAACCAACCATAAGAGAATTTCACATGTTGTTACACAAATTTCACATGTTATTACACATATTTCACATGTTGTTACTCTTGTATCACATACCCTGGAAACATTCCTTGTTAAAAGGACATCATCAATCAAAGCCATAGTTTGAATGCAAAAAGTTCTTAAGAATATCCATTCATAGTTGCATGAGGACATTCAACAAGTTGAGGCGGGGGGCATGTTGGGCCTTAGAAATGTCACATTTATATCCTCTTTTTCCTTCACTATTCCTTACATTTCATCGTCCCATTAACCTTCCATCATACCATTTCCATAATGATACCTAGGTTTCTCCTTATTATTTTCCATTGTATTCATTTCAGTATTATAAGTGAATTTATGATTAAATCTTAGAAAAATGACATATTCTCATTATATATCAAGGTTGGATGAGTTTGATGATGTGTGCAGGCATATGCGAAGATTTCAACAAAGTCAAATATTACCACCTAGCCTCAAATTCGAATTTCATCTTCAAGCTTTGAAGATTTGAAGAATATTTGGGACAATCATTCAAGCATATTCAAAGGAGAATATCATGGAGATTTTGATAGGATATCTTATCCAAGATATGAGTGGAGGATTTGAAGGAATAAGTTGAGAGAATAGTGGATTTGTAATTATGACACTCTTCAAGGCTTTCATGTATATAAGAGAGTGCTCTCTCTTCATGATGGATATAATTCATAATTGGGTGAGATGTCATGTAATGGATAATTTGGGAAGTTGGAGTTAGAGATAAGATATTAGACTTAGATCATCTTGAAGTCTTAGAAGGGGATTCTTAGCTTTGTTATTCTTTTATGCTTTGTCATTTGACTCTTGTAATATAATTTGAGATTGATATATTGTGTGAGTTCACATATTTCTTTTGTCATTCAACTCTTCACATGTTGTATTGCTTTCCTAGTTAGTATTTTGATGCTTTCCTAGATTAGTTTGATTTCAACAGTTTAGATTAGATTACTTCTACTTCAGTCCTACATATATAGTGTGTGTGCTTCGTAAGCCTACGAACCTCGGATTGAAAAATTAAATAGTTGGGAAAATACTACAACGAAATTAAATGACAATATTTCCGCCTAACATGCATATATACATAGCTTGCAGTGAGACAACATGTGTGTGTACATGACTGTCAAGAAAAAAGGCACGTATATGATTTGAAACAAGGCCAGGAAAGGGAAAAAAGGCTGAAAAATCAAACCCAGAGTGAACAGGAGTTGTCAAGCAGTGACATGACAAGAACCACAATAGAAACGAGATCAATCTAAGGAGAAAAGTACTTCAAACCCTAAGAAAGAAGATTCTTCCCCAGTGGAGTCGCCAATTCTATTACGAGGAAAATCTCTCTATGGCTAGGGTGAACCACAACATACAG
This sequence comes from Picea engelmannii, assembly GCA_009831015.1. NCBI lineage: Eukaryota > Viridiplantae > Streptophyta > Pinopsida > Pinales > Pinaceae > Picea > Picea engelmannii. Next base: position 610,951 of record ML786772.1, on the reverse strand, counting down.
GAGTGATTGTAGAAATCGACTCAATTCCAACATATGCTATATAAATTAATGTGAAAAGGAGGTAAGAAAGAAGCCTACCTCATCCAAATGTTTGATGATGTCCACCGTTGAGCACTTCGACCCAAAAATTTATACCTGCAACAAGTTCTTAACAAACAAGCAAAGCAAGCATATAGTGATGATATAACATGTTAGCACATTAGATAGAATAATCCATTAATATTCAAAACAAACATGCCCATGGATCATAATACATATATTTGCAAGATATCAATTGGACGGGAAATGAATATTTCTATTAATAAATGATTAGAAAAAGTGAAAACATTACAGACTTCCATATCGACATGGTTCGCAACCGAGAAAACGAGTTCCTTCCAACTGGGCCTCCACCACTTCAATCCTCCACAAAAGGAAATCTCATATAAGGGAGACAAAGAGGTTCTCCATCAATAAGGGAAGAGCCTGGGAGTTGAACACTGTGTTCAGACTTAAAGGACAAAGGGATGCAGACTCAATAATGAAGTAATAATTTCTCCATAGTAAGTTTGCTCTCAAAGTTGAATTCTCTCTCCTTTTCCATAGCTCGGAATTGGCTACTTTATAGCCTTCAAAATGCAATTGAAGGGTTGAGTCGAAACGTTCCTAGTATATGGAAGGCCAAGGATCAGAGATCGTTTGTCATGACATGGAAACCCGACATTAATTTTTGATTTTTTGGCACAAATCCTGATGTACGCGGGTTGTAGTGGAGAAGCCAGTGTATATGCATGTTGTATAACTTGCAAGGTGCATACAAGTGGAAAAATATTTATTTTTGTCTCTGGATTCATTAATCAGGGAAAGTAAGTCTGTATAGGGAAATGGAATAAGGCCCTATCTTAAATATTGCATAGGGTGAGGCAAATCCTTTTCTAACACCATGTCTCTCACAAAGTGATACTAAACATCAATATTCCTTGTCTTTGAATGATAAGTCAGGTTCTTCGCTAGGAAGATTGAACTATGACTATCACAATTTATCCTTACAGATTGTTGTACCAGCCCAATACCTGGACACAATATTTGTTACCATACAAATTACTTTCTTGCATGAGTGGCTTTCATGTATTTAGCTTTTTTAGTTGAGAGTGCCACTACAACCTGTGTTTTTCTCATCCAACTAACTGCTCCTCAAAACAGGTTAAATACATATCCACTTGTAGATCTTATATGATTCAAATCTCTAGCCCAATATGCATTAAAAAACCTATATATGTCCAACATTCTGTCCAATCTTGGTCTTCCTTAGTAGCACAATCCATAACTAGTAGTGCCACGTAAATACCTAAACACCCTCTTTAATGTTTTCCAATGCTCCTTCCCTATTTTTGACATATACCTTCTCAAAACTCCCACTACATGTGCAATGTTTGATCTAGTATAGACAATTGCATACATAAAACTGCCAACCACACTAGAATATGAAACACAAGACATGTCCTCTTCCTCTTCGTATGTCTTTGGACACTGATCCACATACAACTTTACACTACAAGAATATGAAACTTGATCGATTTACATTCTTTCATATTAAACCTCTACAATATTTTTTCGACATATTTCCTCTGATTTAACCAGAGTTTCCATTTTTCCTAATCTCTTTTAATTTCCATTTGCAAAATGAATTTTGCAGCATTAAGATCCTTCATGACAAATTTAGAGGAAAACTGGGTTTTCACATCCTAGATAATCTCCTTGTCATTTCCTATCAACAACATATCATCCACATACAAGATCAAATAAATAAGATGATCGCCATTTAATTTGAAATACACATAGTGATATTCTTTGCTCTTGGTGAAGCCATGTCCCAACATATAAGTATCAAATTTTTTATACCACATACTTGGTGATTGATTTAACCCATAAAAGGGTTTTTTCAGCCTGCATACCAACTCTTTCTTTCCCTTCACTGCAAATCCTTCTGTTTGCTTCATGTATGTTTCTTCTTCCAAATACCCATGTAGAAATGTTGTCTTCACATCCATATGTTCTACCTCAAAATCAAACGTAGCAACAATAAATAAAAGAAATATAATAGAATTTAACTTCGAAACAAGAGAAAAAATTTCACCAAAGTCAATTCCCTCTACCTAGGAATACCCTTTTTCTATTAACCAAACTTTGTATTTCTCCACTTTTCCTTCTTCATTCATCTTATTTTTAAACACCCATTTGCTACCAATGAGATTTATTCTAGTTGGAAAATCCACTAGATCCCAAGCCTCATTCTTTCCAAGGTTGGAATTTCTAAAACCATGGCCCTTTTCCATATTTTTCCATCCTCTGAATCCATTACCTCCCTAACAGTTCTAGGATTATCATCAGTAATAAACAAATAAAATTTTGAAAATAAATTAGGTGGAGTATACCTTTCCAGTTTCCTTCCTTCTTGAATCGATCTCTTCAATACTGGAGTATGAGTATCTTCTTCTTCTAATTCATGTTCTTTTATAGAGTTTGGTTCATCATAATTCAACTCAAACTCTATTTTCTTTGGTTCTTCCTTCCTTGGTAGGAATTCCTGTTTGAAAACATATTTGATTTCTCTAAATACCACATCTTGGATATACACTACCTTTTTAGTTTATAGGTTCCAAAGCTTGTAACCTTTCAGACCATCTTTATACCCAATAAAGATACATTTTTGTAGCCTTTTTATCTAGCTTACTCCTTTTTCCCTTTAGAACATGAACATAGGCATCACATATAAATACCCTTATATGTGTGAGAGAAGTTTTCTTTTCATTCCATACCTCATGTGGAGTCTTTTCATATAGTGTTGATGAGGGTGAACGATTGACCAGGTAACATGAAATACCCACTGCCTCTGCCCATAATTCATGTCCTAACCCGACACTACTGAGAATGCACCTTGCTTTTTCCATCAACGTCCTTTTCATCCTTTATGCAAATCCATTTTTCTAAGGTGTATATGGAGTATTATTGTTCCTTGATAGAACACACTTCTTACATAATTCTTCAAGTTCATTTCCGAAAAACTCTCCACCATTATCCATGTTTGGCACCTTAATTATTTTCTCTGTTTGATTCCCCATAAGAGCCTTAAACTCTTTAAACTATCAAAGACTTCATATTTATTATTGAGGAAATATATCCATGTATTCCTCGAGAATTCATCTATAAATGAGACATAGTTGTTGGCCCTTGACCAAGATTTAAGGATCCTTCGTCATGTTTGACCTACTTTTGGGACTTCGACAGGTTTTCGGAGGCGGAGTGCAATTCGAAGAGGAGATTGCGGGATATTTGCCCCCTTTTATGGATTTTTGGGTTTTGGGCTTATGTAACGGGTATGGGGATGTCGGCCCATGGGGTTACCCATTTTTAGGCCCTTTTGTAATGTATAAATAGATAGCTAGGCGATGTAAGCTAGTGGCAAGTGTGTGATGCTAAGTGCTAAGTGAAAGTAATAGTTGTAAATGCTTTGTGAGTACTGTATGAGACTTGCAAGGCTAAGTAAAAGTGATTGTAGGAGACTGTGTAAAGGCTTTGTGCTGTGACCTAGCTTAGCGAAGGAGGATCTGGTGGAGTGCAGGCAGATCTCATGTCCTATGCAAAGTAGGATTTTGAGGCTTTGTGCATGTAGCTGATTAGCAAAAGACAATAAAGAAGAATAAGAGTTGGTGGATGTAGCCCCAGGCTGGGGGTGAACCACGTATATCCTGTGTTGCTATGATTTGTGCGATGTATTGATGTGTTTACTTGCTTGAGTTCTTTGATATAGATAAATGATAGATAGATCTATTGATGCTTTGTGCTTAATAGTATGGATGAATGTTAGATCTAACTTATATGAATGTTCTTAGTGCTTGAATATGCTAGATCTGGGTGAATACTGCGATGCTCTGTAATTAGGGTTTTATCTGCGAAGTAGATACTGGTTAAATACTAATGAACTCTAACTGCTAAGTGCTATGTTAAGGTGTTTTAATCATAGATCAATGTCCTAGATAAGGTTGCAGACATCTGAGTTCTGCAACCACCCCTGCCTCTACCTTGGGTGAGACTTCATCTGCTTCGCAGGTGTTGCCGAAAGGGCTGGTATTTAGGGTTTTGTTGGTGATTTTTTGAGCATTGAACCCTAGGTATGTCCCTATGCCAACAAATGATTCCATTGCTGGGACCTGAAACTGTGATTGCTAGGAACTAAAGTAAAGAGAAAGAGAATCTCCATGCGTAGATCTATTTCCCAAGTACGTAGTATTCTACTTGACCTATAATAATTTGTGCTAACAAGAGAAGTCATATCTGAAGAAAAGAGGTAAGATATTGAAGCTTTGTGCTCTGATAAAGGTAAGAATAGTGAAAAGTTTCGATTGAAAAGGTAATATAAGTGGAAATTTTAATTTCGAAAGTATGGATCTAGGTATGTTTGATAAATTTTGTCCTAGCCTGAAAACTAGGGCACAACTAGAAGAAAGAAGATTTAATATGAGTAGATATGATAGAAATGATGAAAGATATGTTATTCCTATGCATAGAAAGAATGTTTGGACTAACAAATGGATGCATGATCCTAGAAAGAATTTTTTTCAAGTTAGTTACTGTGACCCTAGTGCGTAGTATAGGAAAGGTTGGGGGTCATTCAAAAGAAAGAGAGGATCAACTCTTTGCTATAGTTGAAGAAGACCAGGACATCTTGCTATGGAATTCCCTGGTAGAAGGCCTGGTTGTATTTGTTGTAAATCTATGGATCATGATGTTTTGGATTTCCCTAGAATGATTGCTAAGGTTGGAAGAATGAATATGAGACAAGAAAACCCCAAGAAAGGTCAAGAAACTGAAACCATGACAAAACCCCAGAAAGAATCAGTGACTGTATTACTGCAAATGAAATAAACCCTGAATGATCACCAAAATATAAACTTATCAGATATCTTCAAAGAAAAAAAGTGCATAGAAACAAGAATAGGAGACTTCGACATTGACTGTGTTCTGGATGAGGAAACACAGGTGAATATCATGACAAAAAGAACTTGGGAAATTTTGGGAAAGCCTACTATGATTCCTTCATTAGGAGGGATGGGATTATTCAGAGGGAAGATAATAACCCTATGTGAAAGACTTACCCAGATATCTATGAGTGCTCATGGAACTTCGACAGAGGAAGATATTGAGGTTGTTAAATTTGTTGAGAATAGCGCCCCATTTTCTATGTTATTAGGAAAACCTTGGATTGAGAGAAATTAAACTAGAAGAAAGGAAGAGGAAGCCCTAGAATAAAAGAATCAAGAACTAAGAGACTTCATGATGAAGAGGATATCACACTTGATTGAAGAAAAGGAGAACAAATCAAAGCTATTTAAAGCCAGCCACTTAGATGTTGAAGTTGAAACAACACAAGAAGACTCATCGAAGAGTGGATCACCTACCCCGGACAGAGAAGGATTATTACTCTCTAACCCTATGAAATACCATCAACAACATGAAGTTACTATGATAAAAGGAGATAAGAATGGAAAGAGGAATGTCGAGAAGAAGATTACAGGGAAGAAGGCTAGAAATCTCAGTAAGAAGAGGGCAAAGATAGAAAAGTTGTAGAATGTTCTAGAAGGGACTTCGCAGAAGGAAGGTTTGCAAAACTGGAACTTCACTGAGACATCAAAACAACGCAACATGGCGAAGCAATATAGCCATTGAAATAATTATAATTGTTATCCTAATGCCCCAAATGGTTAGAACAACAATTATGACTAGAAAGCTTGCCATCTGATAGTTGGGACCACGTCGTAATGGACAAAAATGAATTGATGAAGGCCTCTTGTCCATTGGAGAAGTTCTGTTACATCATTGTCTACTTATTCCGTCGACTGTTTCCCCGAGAATACTTTTATGAATTGTATTTGGGCCAACAAGAGAACTCATTTCTACCGTGTTGTGTTTATTGAGATCGACACCTATTCCATTGCTTTGAGCATTCATTCATCCACGCGAGTTATCTGATCTAAGCGTGCATGTTGGACGAGCTCAACGTCGTAGAGAAAGTCATTGAAGAAGTTCTAATCGAACTTATGGATGAGAAGGTGATGTCCATCGGAGCTCAAGACTCATCGATGAGAGGAGTGCAAGCCTCCCCGTCGACTACTCATGGATCCAGACCATCCCAACCTGCAGCAAAGAAAATAACCAAGCACATAGATGATCTATAAAACACGAAGTTAATCCCAACTATCTTGCTCGACTACATCCCACCTTTGGCTGGTGCGGTGAGTCATGACAGTGTCCCAAGAGACTTTGATTACACCATGGTTACTACGTACCTCCCAAAGGGGATACATGCAGTTAGAACGCAACAGGATAATATCACGACATTAAAATTAAACGACTTCAACCTAGGGGACTACAAGAACTACAACATTCTCACTCCTTACAAGTATTTGACCAGGACGAATGGGAAGAACTTGAAAATAATCCCCCAGCCATGGACTATGAACCTCACATAGTCCACCCTCTTGAATGTGATGAAGATTCCACACTTTGGAAGGCACCAAGAGGTTAACACGTGTGTTAAGATCCTACTCTCATGTTACCATGGAGGCTGTATATGGCTAGACCAACACATCATAGTCGATAGGATGTTGATCCATAGGATCACCGTATTGAGCATGCAAGGACCCGATCCACAGGACTTCTACCCAGGGAAGGCTATAGATCATGCATTGGCACAGAGGAATAAAGACACATATGGTGATTTATAAAAGGGGATGCGAGGCTACAAGGTAGCTTCTATCCAGAATGGTGTAGTAAGCTTGCCCTGCCAGCTGATCACAGGAAATCTCATGAGAAATAATAGACCTACACAAGTCACAAGATTCATTGTTGACCTCGCCGAGAAATGCGTAGAAGGACTCTAGATGAACTGGGTGAAGTACCTAGTCAACCAGCTGGAATTAGAATACCACGAAGCTCAGGATCAGGGCTATGAGATCCACTTTAGTTGGCTCCTAATCCTCATAGAGTTTATTTCTTGGGAGATGCCGGAAGGTGCAACCTTCCCGAACATTTAACCGTTCGAACTGCTTGCTTCGAAGTTCACCACACTCTGGTACTCGAGCGATATAGGAGAATAGTGGTATTTGAATGCAACATTCCACACGTACTATCTCCAGTTGAAGAGGGCTATAGAGGCTATCCCTCGCATGACTCCAAACACCCTACACCAGTTCAGACCTCTCATGAAGTTCCACGCAGATTGATACTTCATTTATATCACTACGCGCGCAAACGAGCATAAAGAAGATCTTCAATCATACTATAATCTCATAGAGGAGGACCTCGACAAGATAACTAAGGACTGGTCCACATACCTCCTTATCCCTGCTGACCCTACAAAAATGTCTAATCCCAATCTAATTGGCAGCTTAGAGGTCACTCACGATACACCTGGAATCGACAGAAGGAAGAAGACCGAAGAGGTACGAAACCTAACTAGTGCATCAGAAGAAACCACTTCAAAATCACCGGGACAAGGAGGTGATAACAGAGTAGATAGAGGAGAGACCAATGAAAAATAAGATTAGCAAAAGCAAGGTGAAGTAACATAGCCTAGGGATCCTGTTGATGAGGCTGATCCCTCGAAGAGAACAAAGGTTTCCCCCATGAAACCTACCTCACGGAAGAAGTAAAGAGAATGAAAAACGATGATGTGAACCATGCTCACAGTCAATGACTTCAACTTCATCATCGCAACTGTAGTAGATGCCTTGCAGGACGTATTGCAAAAACATGAAGCCAAGCAAGAGGATATGTATGAAAGAATTGAGGTTGAACTCAGAGGGGTACATCAGGCCCTTCAATCCAGCCGCACAGTATCTACTACGCCCCCACCATCAGAAGCACCAGAGTTGGGATATGAGCCTACCCAACTCCGTAGAATAGCTGATGTGACCGAAGCTCTCCTTCATCATGCACAAGAAGAAACAGAACAGGCCACAGAGACCCTAAAGCAAGTGAAAGAAGTAGTCATATAGTAACATCGAGTTGTGCAATAGGAGAAGGTTGCTCTCCAAACAAAGTTTGAAGAGAAGAAAGAACAATTCCAGCAAGAGAAAGAGCAGTTGCTTACAGAGAAGCTCGGATTCAAATAAGAAGTCAGCAGATCACTTCACTCTATGAAAGGCTTAGAGAAAAAAGAAGAAGAACTAGTAGAGAATCAAGTAGCGCAACTTGAGGAAACTATCCAGTAGCTTCAACAGAGAGTCATAGATCTGGAGCTATGAATAGTTCCCAACACTCCACACGATGTACGAAATAAAAGACGAGCAACTTCTTGAAGCATAGTTGAGAGAATCAAGGCCCTCACCATAGAATGTAAACATCTAAGTGATCATAGTGCCCAGACTTATGAGAGACTCACTAAAGACCTTGAACTGAAGGCATTGGAGTCATAGCTCCAGGAGGAAAAGTAGGAAGGATCGATAGTACATGCACACTTGAAGCTCCTTTTAGTAGTCGAGAGGATAAAGCGATCCCAAGATCAACGCACTACTCAACAGTAGGTCCATGCCATTCAAAGAAGATTCATGGAAGTGACTCACAGGCTCCAACCAATCCAGGACGAGGCTTGCCAACTATTCACAGAGATTGAAGGCCGAGGAGGAGAACTGGAGCAAGTCATCACTACAGCTAAAAAACACTTAGAGGGACCTATCAATGAAGCAGTTATGCAAGAGTTTTCCAAGAAGGAGGCCTTGGCGCAACAACATGTCGAAGTAGCTCGATCCAAGCTTGAGAATTTTGAAGCAGAGCTAGCTAGATAAGAGTGACTCGGGAAAAGTCACATGTGAGTGGTGGGGGCCTATTGGCCCTTGACCAAGTTTTGAGGATCCTTGGTCATGTTTGACCTACTTTCGAGACTTTGATAGGCTGTTGAAGGCGTAGTGCAAGTCAAAGTGGAGATCACGGGATCTCAGCCCCTTTTTAGGGATTTTTGGGTTTTGGGCTTATGTAACGGGTATGGGGATGTCATCCCATGGGATTACTGATGTTTAGGCCCTTTTTTTAATGTATAAATAGATAGCTAGGCGATGTAAGATAGTGGAAAGTGTGTGATGGTAAGTTCGAAGTGAAAGTAATAGTTGTAAATGCTTTGTGCATACTGTATGATACTTGCAAGGCTAAGTGCAAGTGACTATGTATAGGATTTGTGCTATGACCTAGCTTAGGGAAGGAGGATCTAGTGGAGTGTGCGCATATCTCCTATCCTATGCAGAGTAGGATTTTGAGGCTCTGTGCACGTAGCTGATTGGCATAAGACAATAAAGAAGAAGAAGAGTTGGTGGACATATCCCCAGGCTAGGGGTGAACCACATATATCCTGTGTTGCTATGATTTGTGTGATGTATTGATGTGTTTATGTGTTTACTTTCTTAAGTGCTTAGATATAGACAAATGATAGATAGATCTGTTGATGATTTGTTCTTAATAGTATGGATGAATGCTCGATCTAACCTATATGAATGTGCTTAGTGCTTGAATATGCTAGATCTAGGTGAATACTGTGATGCTCTATAATTAGGGTTTTATCTGCGAAGTAGATACTGGTTAAATACTGATGAAATGTAACTGCTAAGTTCTTTGTTAAAGTGTTGTAATCATAGATCAGTGTCCTAGCCAAGGTTGCAGACATATGAGTCCTGCAACCACCCCTACCTCTACCTCGGGTGAGACTTCATCTGCTTCGCAGGTGTTACCGAAAGGGCCAGTAGTTAGGGTTTTGTTGGTGCACTCTTGAGTGTTGAACCTTGGGTCTGCCCCTGTGCCAACAATAGTACACAAAGTTTCCTATTTATGGAACCAAAATAAGTCCAAACACATCAATGTGCACCAACTATAAAATTCCCTCTTCCCTCGTTGCTCTAGAGGGAATCTTACCCAATTTTTCTTCCCACATACATAATGTTCACATAAATCAAAATCCATAGAGAAATTAGACATACCTTCAACCATACTTTACCGTGTATTAGTCGAAGTCCCTTCTCTCCGATATGCCCCAGTATTTGATGTCAAAACATATTCTTTTCTCTTGAGACTGTAGGAGTTTTTTTCCTCTTTATATCCAATATCAGGAACAATGGAACTATTTAACCCATGACTAATAGTGATTCACTTAAGATTATACAAAGTTCCAAATTTAAATATCTTAAGAAACACCATTTCTCCTTGAACGATTCTACATGTTTCTTTCTCAAATACTATTTTTACCCCTGGATCGTCCATTTTTCCTACATAAATCAAAATTTTGGCCAATCCTAGGATGTGCAGATCACTAGAGAGTTTTATAATCCTTCCATCCATGAGCTTCAACTTGACTTTTCCTCATCTTATTATTTTGGTTGTCAAGGCGTCACCTAGGAAAACATCACCTGCATCATACCTTTCATATTTGCAAAACCACTCCCTATGAGGAGTCATATGAAAGGATTCACATGAGTCAACCAACCATGCCACATGATCTGCATGTGTGCTTGAATAAGAAAAGCACACATCCCCTCCTTCTTCTGTAGAGGTTTTTCTTATGGAAAAGGAGCATCTTCAAATCCCTTCCCTCTCTCAACACAGGGGCAGACCCAGGGTTCAATGCTTCAACAACGCACCAAAAAAACCCTAACTACTGGCCCTTTCAGCAACACCTATGAAGCAGATGAAGTCTCACCTGAGGTAGAGGCATGGGTGGTTGCAAGACTCAGGTGTCTACAACCTTAGCTCGGACACAGATATGTGATTCTAACACTTAGAAAAAACTTTAGCATAGATCATTCATCAATATTTAACCCTCATGGAACTCCACAGATGGCGCAGAGCACCGCAACATTCACTTAGATCTAGGTTAATTTAGCACTTAGCAACAAAAAAATAGGTCTAGCACTCAACACTTTCATATATGTCAGATCTACATACATACATCTAAGAAGCACAAACCAAAGTAGATCTATCTAGGTATATCATAGAAAAGAACAAAACATGGAAAGAGACAAACAGATTAGGTCGAGAGATCGAGCACAACACACAGGTTTACCGTGGTTCACCCCCACCCTGGGGCTACGTGCACAAAGTCTTCTTCTTCTTTATTAGCTTTGGTCAATCTAATTACAACACAGAGCTCAAACTTGTACTCCGCATAGGACAGGAGATCTACGTGCACCTCTCCAGATCCTCCTTCCCTTAGTAGATCTAGCACAAAGCCTTCTTACAATCCTTGCACTCAACACTTACAGCACTTGCACTCAGCTCTGCAAGTCGGTCACATAGTATACAGAAAGACTTTACTAGAACTTAGCTTATTGGCCTCTCTTACATTGCCTAGCTACTTATTTATACTTTACAAAATAGGCCTAAACATGGTTAAACCCATGGGCCAACATCCCATACCCATTACATTATCCCCCAAAACCCAAAAAGGACCCAAGAAAGGGGTCTAGCTTCCACAATCTCCGCTTCACGTTGTGCTCCATCTTTGACAAGCTGTCGAAGTTTCAAAAACAATCAAATATGACCAAGTGTTTCCTCAAACTTGGTCAAGGTCCAACATGCCCCCATTGCCATAGGGGAAGACCCAGGGTTCAATGCTTCAACAACGCACCAAAAAAACTCTAACTATTGGCCCTTTCGGAAACACCTGCGAAGTGGATGAAGTCTCACCCGAGGTAGAGGCAGGGGTGGTTGCAAGACTTAGGTGTCTGCAACATTAACTGGGACACATATTTATGATTCTAACACTTAGCAAACAATTTATCATAGATCATTCATCAATATTTAACCCTCATGGCACTCTAAAGATGGTGCAGAGAACCGCAACATTCACTTAGTTCTAGGTTAAGTTAGCACTTAGAAACAACAAAATAGGTCTAGCACTCAACACTTTCATATATGTCAGATATACATCCATACATCTAAGAAGCACAAAGAAAAGTAAATATATCTAAGTATATCATAGCAAAGCACAACACATGGAAAGAGACAAACAAAATAGGTCGGGGCACTGATCACAACACATAGGTTTACCATGGTTCACCCCCACCCTTGGGCTACATCCACAAAGTCTTCTTCTTCTTTATTAGCTTTGGTCAATCTGATTACAACACATAGATCAAACTTGTACTCCGCACAGGATAGGAGATCTACACGCACCTCACCAGATCCTCCTTCCTCGAGTAGATCTAGCACCAAGCCTTCTTACAATCTGTGCACTCAACACTTACAACACTTGCACTTAGCTCTGCAAGTCAGTCACACAGTATACACAAAGAATTTACTGGCACTTAGCTTATTGGCCTCTTTTACATTGCCTAGCTAAGTATTTATACTTTACAAAATAGGCCTAAACATGGATAAACCCATGGGTCGACATCCCATACCCATTACATTATCCCCCAAAACCCAAAAAGGACCTAAGAAAGGAGTCTAGCTTCCACGATCTCTGCTTCTCATTGTGCTCCATCTTTGACAAGTTGTCAAAGTTCCAAAAACGGTCAAATATGACCAAGTGTTTCCTCAAACTTGGTCAAGGGCCAACAAGCCCCCAACACACACTTGTGACTCATCCCAAGTCACTTAGATCTGGGTAAAGTTGCCTCAAAGGTCTCGACCTTGGCTCGAGCTGCTTCGACTTGTCTCTGTGCTACTGCTTCCTGCTCAGTGAACTCCTGAACAATTGCTTCACTGATAGGCCCTTCCATTTGTTACTCGATTGTAATAACTACTTGTTCCAGTAGTGTTCCTTGGCCTTCAATTTCTTCAAACAGTATATAGGCCTCCTCCTGGATCGACTGGAGTTTCTGGGTGACTTCCATCACTCTATTCTACATGGTAAGAACAATTTGTTGGGAAATTCGTTGTTCCTGGGATCTCTTCATCCTCTCGATAGGTGACAGGAGCTTGAGTTGTGCATGTACTATATCTACATGTTGCTTCACTTCCTGGAGTTGGGACTCCAATTTATTAAACTCAGGGTCTTCAGATAGTTGCTCATATATTTGCGTGCTTTTGTTACTTAGTTGTTTGAATTCTGCAACAAGTTTTCTAATCCTCTTGACTGCACTCTGAGAATCCAATTCTCACTGGTCGTGCACTTCTTGTGGAGTCTATGGTATGGTATGAAGCTCTAATTCCACGACCCTTTGTTGAAGCTGCTGAATAACTTCAACCAGCTTCATCACTTGATGCTCTATGGGCTCTTCAGACTTTTGCTCTAAGCCGGTCATAGAGAGAAATGATCTATTGATTGCTTCTTCAATTCTGATCTACTTTGTGAGCAACTGCTCTTTCTCTTTTTGGACCTTCGCTCGGTCTTCTTCAAATTTTTCTTGGAGAGCATTCTTCTCTTGTTGCACTACTTGACGTTGCTCAATAATTTACTCATGTACCTTCTTGAGGGCCTGGGTGGCCTTCACTTTTTCTTCCTAAGCATGTTGAAGGAGTACTTTGATTGTATCATCAATATTGCAGAGCTGGACTAATTCATGTCCTTCTTCTGCTGTTCCTTCTGGTAGAGGCATAGTAGAGATTGCTCGACTAGATTGGAGTACCTTCTGTACTCCTTGGAGCATGATCTCAATTTGGCTATACATTTGTTCCTGCTTCGCTTCTTGCTTATCTATTATTTCCTTTGAATCATCATTGACCACTACAACAATGAAATCAAAGTCATCCAATGTGAGGGCAGTTTGCATCTTAGTTACAGGGGTTCTTCGTTTCTTTCTGGAGGAAGACTTCAGAGGTGAAACCTTCATTTTATTAGATGAGTCTGCTTCGTCCCTAGATGGTGGTACGTCGACTTGATTTTTCTCAGATTCTGCACCTTCTTCATCATCACCTTCTTCATCTGGCGTAATGGAAGCCGTCCTTATAGATCTGCTATCTATATCCTGAACCTCTTCAGGCTTCTTCGTCTCCTTTATCTTCTTTGTTTCCAAGGTCTGGGAAAGTTGCGCCTTCTGGTAGCTCCCATGCAACAAAGGCGATCAGTATCAGGAGCCAACTAAAATGGAATTTGTGCCCCTAATCCTGAGCTTCTCTGCAGTCAATCTCCAGTTGATTCACCAGGTACTTCACCCAGTTCATCTGCAGTCGCTCTGCACACTTTCCTGTGAGGTCAACTACGAAGCCTGATACTTGTGTTTGTCGATTATTACATACTAGATTCCCTACTATTAGTTGTCATGTGAGGCACACTATGCCACTTTCAATAGAATCTAACTTGTAGCCTCTTGCGCCTTTCTCAACATCGTCATAGGCCTCTTTTATCTTCTGCGCAAGAGCGTGGTCTGCGCTCTTTCCAGGATAGTACTCATGGGGATCAAGGCCCTGCATGCTAAGCCCATTGATCCTATTTATCAGTGTTATATCAATAGTTATGTAGTGTTCTAACCACAGGTATCCTCTATGGTAACTTGCTAGCAGTAACTTTACACAAGAATTCACCTCCTGGTGTTTGCCGAAGTGCGGTATTTTCATAACGCCTAGCAGAGTAGACTGCGCGAGGTTCATCGTCCATTGTTGTGGGACAAGCTTCGAGTTATTTCCCTTATTTCAAATCAAGTACTTATACGGGGCAAGAATGCTATAAAATTTATGGTCCCCTAGGTTGAAGTCACAAAACTTCAATGCTGTAACCTTGTCTTGATTTGAGCGGTAGGTGCATACTCCCTTCGGTAAATATGCAGTTACTAGGGTATACTAAAAATATCTAGAGACACTGTCCCTGTTAATCTCACCTCTCAGAGGGGGTATGTAAGCTGGTAGAATGGATGGCACTAACTTTGGATTGGCTATGTCATCCTTATGCTTAGTTCTCTTCTCTACGCCGGCTTGAGCTGTTCCAACTTGAGCAGTCAACGGGTAGGCTTTCACTCCTCTCGTCGATGAGGATTGGACTCCTGTGGACATTCTTCTTTCTGATATGACTCTCTCAGTCATTAAATCGAGAAGGAATTCTGTGATGGATTCCTCAAGTGCGGTGAGCTCATCAGACATATGCACTCGAGAAAGATAAGCGAGGTCATGATGATCTCAAAAAACTGCACTAGGGTGAATGATTTTCTTGCAATGATCACTGTATACAATTACGAGTTCTACGAGCTTTGATTTTTCAATTGGAAAAAGTGTTCTTCGTGTGTGATGCGACGAGCTAAATAGGGAATTCATCAACGGTTTGGTTGCAACAGGTATGAATCTTTTGTGAACATTGATCCATCTGTTATGGCATGGTCCAATGGTCTGGTGGTGATCCTTTAATTCTTTTCTGTCCATTCAAGGTGGAAGTCGAATGGGTATATCGGTCCAATGAATATATTGTTGCGCCATGGAAAAGTGCCAGATGTCGTTGTTTTGATATCTTGGCAAAGCTCAATTCTTGTGATATTTCCTTCTGTGAAGTTTCCTCCTGAACCTTCTGTAACTTTTCGATCTTGGCTCTCTTCTTACTTATCTTCCTAGCCTTCTTCCCAGTGAGCGTCATCTCAATCATCCTTTTTCCATTCTGAGTCTTATCTTCTCTCGACATAGTCACTTTGCGCTACTGAGGTTCTTTCTTCAGATCCAAGGGTAATACTCCTTCATCATATGGATTAGGTATTTCAATATTATGTGGTTCCTCTAATGCTCCTATAGCTTCGACATCCAGGTCCCTGGTGTTCAACAAATGAGATATGTTCTCTTGTTCTTCCATCAAGTAGGTGATCCTTCTAGTCATAAATTCCATGAGTTCTTGCTTCTTCTGTTCAAGGGCTTCCTTCTCTTCTTTTCTCCGGATCTGGTCTTTTTCAATCCATATCTTTCCTAACAAGGATAGAAATGGGGCACGGTACTCAATAAATCTAATGACTTCGAACTCTTCCTCTGTCGAAGCTCCATGGGTACTGATAGCTATTTGGGTAATTCTGCCACATACGGTTACCATTTTTCCTTTAAACAACCTTATTCTTCCTAGTGAAGGAACCATAGCAGGCCTTCCTAGGGTTTTCCAAGTACTTTCTGTCATAATGTTCATCTGTGTTCCCTCATCTAGAGCACAGTAGATGTCGAAGTCTCCTATTCTTACTTTGATTTTCTCCTTTTCTTTGAAGATCTCTGACAAACATGCATCTTTATGTTCATCCAGGGTTTCTTTCATTTTCAATAACATAATCTATGATTCTTTCTGGGGTTATTCTATAATATTAGTCTCTTGACCTTGCTCCATATTCATATTTTCAAGTCTAGTAATCATTCTAGGGAAATCTAGTACTTCATGGTCCATAGCCTTACAACAGAGGCAACTAGGGTTTCTCCCAGGGAATTCCTTAGCAAGATGTCCTGGTCTTCTGCAACTGTAACAAAGAATTAATCTTCTCTTTCTCTTCCATGATCCCCAACTTTTCTTGTACTACGCGCTAGGATCATGATGGCGAGCCTGTAGAAATTTCTTTCTAGGATCCTGCATCCATTGGTTAGTCCAAAAATTCTTTCTATGCATAGGTATAACATATCTTTCATTATTCTTATCAGATCTATTCATATCAAATGTTCTTTTATCTAACAATTCTCTAGTTTTCAAGCTAGGACAAAATCTATCAAGCATACCTAAATCCATACTTTATAAACAAACATTTTCACTTCTTTTACTTCTATGGATTACAAAGCTTCTAGATCTAAGAAATTTTAACTATTCTTACCTTTATCAGAGCACAGAGCTTATAGATCTTACCTCTTTCTGTAGATCTGACTTAGAAAATTCCACTTTAACCTTTCTTAGAGCATAAAGCATTCATATATGACTTCTTTTCTTCATATCTATCCTTCCTTCTTCAGCACAGAGCTTTTCGGATCAAGTGGATCACTGCGCACTAGGGCATAGGTCCATGGATAGAGCTTTTACAATTCCAGGATGAACTTTCTGCACAAAGCTTCTTCTTCCTTAGTTCCCAACAATCACAATTTCAGGTCCCGACAACAAAACCATTTTTTGGCACAGGGGCAGACCCAGGGTTCAACGCTTCAACAGTGCACCAAAAAAACCCTAAATACCAGCCCTTTTAGCAACACCTGCGAAGTAGATGAAGTCTCACCCGAGGTAGAGGCAGGGGTGGTTGCAAGACTCAGGTGTCTACAACCTTAGCTGGGACACAAATATGTGATTCTAACACTTAGCAAACACTTTAGCATAGATCATTCATCAATATTTAACCCTCATGGCACTCTGTAGATGGCACAGATCACCGCAGCATTCACTTAGATCTAGGTTAAATTAGCACTTAGCAACAACAAAATAGGTCTAGCACTCAACACTTTCATATATGTCAGATCTACATCCATACATCTAAGAAGCACAAAGC
Source organism: Picea engelmannii (assembly GCA_009831015.1). NCBI lineage: Eukaryota > Viridiplantae > Streptophyta > Pinopsida > Pinales > Pinaceae > Picea > Picea engelmannii. The sequence continues at coordinate 593,573 of ML786772.1, read as the reverse complement.
AAAGTAGATCTCTCTAAGTATATCATAGCAAAGAAAAACACATGGAAAGAGACAAACACATTAGGTCGAGGCACTGAGCACAACACACAGGTTTACCGTGGTTCACCCCCACCCTGGGGCTATGTCCAGAAAGTCATTTTCTTATTTATTATCTTTGGTCAATCTGATTGCAACACAGATATCAAACTTGTACTCTACATAGGACAGGAGATCTGCGCGCACCTCACTAGATCCTCCTTCCTTGAGTATATCTAGCACAGAGCCTTCTTACAATCCGTACACTCAACACTTACAACACTTTCACTCATCTCTGCAAATTGGTCACACAGTATACACAAAGCCTTTACTAGCACTTAGCTTATTGGCCTGTCTTACATTGCCTAGCTACTTATTTATACTTTACAAAATAGGCCTAAACATGGGTAAACCCATGGGCCGACATCCCATACCCATTACATTATCCCCAAAAACCGAAAAAGAACCCAAGAAAGGGGTCTAGCTTCCACGATCTCCGCTTCGCGTTGCGCTCCATCTTTGACAAGCTATCGAAGCTCCAAAAATGGTCAAATATGACCAAGTGTTTCCTCAAACTTGGTCAAGGGCCAACACACACATCCCATCCTTCTTCCATAGAGGTTTTTCTTATGGAAAAGGAGCATCTACAAATCCCTTCCCTCTCTCAACACATTTGGATCTACATTGCTTCTTGTAGTGCCCTTCTTTTCCACATCTCAAACATACCTTTACAAAATTTCTGGGAGATTTATATCTTCCATTAGATTTAGATCTCCCACTTGAAGACTTAGATCTATTTCTTTCCTAGGAGCATCCTCTTACAAATAAAGCACCTGCGCTTTCTCCTTCCATGTTCTTCTGTGTCATCTCCTCCAACAATAAATATGAGACTACATCATTGAAACTTAAAGTAGTTGTATTACTACCTATGGACACAATCAGACTATCCCAAGAGTCTAGTAAAGAGTGAAATATACTGATACACTTCTCTTCATCAGAAATATTGATATCAACAGATAATAAGTAACTTACCATTGTATTGAAGGTGTCCAGATGCTCTGTCACCAAGTATCCATATTTCATCCTTAGGTTATTCAATTTATTTCACAGGAAAAATTTGTTTACCAAGGACTTATACTGACACAAAGTCCCCAAATTACTGCATAAATCTTTGGTCGTAGCTTCCCTTGACACATTCAATAATACTAAAACCGAGAGACACAACTAGATTGTTCTCTTCTCCTTCCGATCCAAATTTTCCCAGTCTTCTGCAGACCTTCCTTTAGGTGCAGTACCTGAATTCACAATGATACATTGATCTTTGTCCACTAGCAAATGTTCCATCTTGAGATTCCACAACTCAAAAAAATTCCCCTTAAACTTCTCGATATTTATTTTTGAACTGCTCACCATTTATTTTCACCTAAAGAATCAATACTGCAGATATCCCACTGTAAGAAGGAAAGGATTATCATAGACCTAAGCCAAACCCTTTGTTGGACATATTATCATTTATGTCAATAGTCAATGTGATGATTTGTTGTTAATGATGAATTACCATAGATGAGATTATCATAGTCGACCGTTGATCTACTTCAGTGTCTTCATAACCGTTGGATCACTTTTGAGTGGAAGGACAAGATAAGTTGGACAAAATGATTGAGAATTTGATTAACTGAATACTCGTCAGCCATCAATTCAAACCCGAATTCTCTTCAACAGTTGGATCATTTCAAGTGGAAGGATAGGATAAGCGAGGTAAAAGATCTGAGATCTAATTTATGTAAATTTCCATCAGCCGTTGGATCATCCTAAGTGGACGGACATGATAAGATATAAGAGCTGCACTGTAGATAGATCAAACCATCTATCTAAGAACATGATCGATGAAAAATGTTTAGTTCCGGTCTAAATTTGCGAGGAGGTTACGCTCCAGAGAAATATCACTTCAAGAATTCAATTTGATATTTGAAATATCCGAAGCCCGAAAATTCAAAATGAATAAGGACCATCGGATTTGGAGGACATACTATGACCATTGGATCAGGTTTGTTGGTCAGCAAACCACATCAACAAGGACACATGGTAGACCACTTTAGAAGACCACGTTAGTAGACCACGTCTACAAGGACATGTGGCAGACCACGTCAATAGACCATTGCAACAAAAGACATGTGGGAGACCATGTTAGTAGACCATGACATCAAAAGACATGTGGCACACCATGTCAGTAAACCACGTCAGTAGACCACGACATCAAAACACGTGTGGAAGACCATGTTAGCACACAATGACAGTAAAAGACATGTGCCAGACCATGTCAGCAGACCACATCAACAAATACACATGGCATAATCATATGATGACAAGTGTCAAGAGGAAATTGGATCGTGCCATGAAAACAAGTGACATAAGAAATTTATGTCACTCTGGGAGAATTACTTCAGGATTTCTACCACTAGCACTTGCACAAAGCTTCGAAGTCCCAAATGTCGAAGTGTACATGAGACGTCCGATCTGAAGATCACTTCGGGAGCATTCTCGACCATCGATCTACTACAGTGGAAGGATAGTGTAAGTGGAATCGTTAACCGACAACAAATGGTCCCCACCGTTTATGACTTACTCAGCAGGTGATCACTCCGAACGAAAGAAGAGGTTGAGATTTAAAATCTCCGAAGTCCGGATACTCGAAGGAGATCTCGGCCATTGATCTGATTTTGGGTGTACTCTCAACCGTTGATCAAAATACAGTGGAAGGATAACATAAGAATAATATCCGAAGTACAGAAGTAAATGGTGGCCATCCATCTCATTACTTGATTAAGTCCTGGACATCGGATTAAGCAATGAAAGGGTAGATATAAGGATCATGTATGACCATTGATCTAGTTCTGTAAAATAAACGTAAATCGTCTGATCTGTTCAGGAAATCTAACTCAGAAGTTTTGAAAGGTTTCAAGCCCAAAAGTTCTGAATGGCAAAGTGTCGAAGTTCTGACAGCTGTCCATCTCATCAAAAGATTGAATCATGACTGTTTATTCTAATAAACTGCTCAAGAGTTCGTTTGGTATAGTGTCTGGTCACCATCATTGATCATATGAAATAAGAAATAAAGGAAAAATATAATACATCGATTAATATATAAGCACGTGGTTCTATGCTTGTGATTAGATGGTTTGAAGGAAGAGCCTCATACATGTTTCATTCGACAGTGAGTTACACCAGAACGACATAGAGAATCGTTAAAAGATCAAATATGATCTGTTGGTGAAACGAGAACACATCAGAAGCATGAGTACGATCTAATGAGTTGATCCATGTCTGTGATCAACTCATAAGGAAAAAATGAACCGATACACAGTCATGATTGCAAGAGAGTTAAATCATGAAAACATGAATAAATAAATAAAAAGAAAAATGATATTAATCTAAAGTTTAAAGATTATCATTTTAAATGAAAAGGTACAATAGTTCAAATATCAAAAGATAAAATGATTCAAATTCACACCAGTTGGAAGACTATATAAACAAAAAGGAATTGTGAGAAGATTGTAGTTGAATTTGTTGAAGTATATATGTTTATATATAATGTATTGAATGAAAGTTCACTCTATCATGTTGGTTCCTGTTTACAAGCTGGGTCTTGTATGAGGATTGGATTCCTCACATCTCAGTTGGATCTGAGATCAACAAGATGGAACTTGTTATGACGATTGGATTCATCATTTCTCAGTTGGATCTGATAACTACAAGTTGGGTCTTGTAACAGAGAGCTAGGTCTCTCATAATTTTATGAAGATGATATTCCAAGATTGATCTTATGTATTCATTTAACTTAAATAAATAAATAAAGTATTTATTGTTATATATATATATATATATTGATTGAGAAAATGAAATAAATATTTGTTGTTAAGTTACTTTGTGAAAGTGGAAAATTGTCCTAATTTTTGTGACACTGATTCACCCCCCCCCCCTCTCAGTGTCAAGTACCCATTTCAAAAATTGGTATCAGAGCAGGTTCCTTCAGCACAATTTAAACACTGGAGGTAGATTCAGAAGAAATGGGTGGACAAATTGCTATCTCCACAAATGAATCTCCCTTATTTGATGGAACATATTATTTATCATGGAGAGAAAATATGAAAATATATATGAATTCAAGAGGATCTGGAGTTTGGGATTCGGTAGTAAGTAAGCCATGGAACTTAACTACTTCAAAGAGAAAATCCAAAACTGCAAAAGAAGTAAAGAGAAACAATTCAGTAGACTTAAAAGAAATTCAGGATGGATTGTCAGACCAAGTCAAAGAAAAGATGAAGCACTACAAATCTGCTAAAGAATTATGGATCCAACTAGAAAATTGTTATCAGAATGAAACACAAGAAGAAAAAAAATCCTATCAAAGTGATAAAAAAGACTCAGATACAGAGGATTCCTGTTACAATAAAGAGAAAGACTCTAATGAAGAGGTTTCCTATCAGAATATAGAACAAAATATAGAAGAAGAGAGTTCTTATCAAGATAATGAAGAAAATAAAGAAAAGAAAAATTGCAATCAAATTGAAGAACACAATACAGATAAATACATTTCTAATCAGTATGAAATACATTACTTGATGCAAATCTCAGTCAACATTGAGGAAGACAATCTCATCAAGGAATTGAGCCATACCTCAGTAATCACTAAAGAAAGATTACATAATCTTTAAACTGATGTTGCAACTGCTATAGAAGTGATTGTTTGGAACCAGAAAATTATATGCATATTAAAGTTCATGTGGAGGCTCTTGACAGTCTTGAGTACACAACTATCTGCACTCTAGAAGAGTTGGATAAACTCCAACAAAAGGATATTTTGCTACTTCAACAGTTAGATCATTCTAACCATGAAAAGTTTGAACATAGAGTTCAGCTGGAAGAAAAAGAAGAGGATATTGAGAAATTGAATAATGAAATCAGTCAAGCAAAATAAGAATCATGTCATAAGCTAGAATTAGAAGTTGTGAATCTTAGAAAGGAGGTTGAAAATTGAAACACTCAACTTGAGGAAATTAAAGAAAGTAAAGAAGCCCTTAAATATTAGTTGACTAAAAAGGAAGAATTATGTCACATGTTCAAGTTAGAAATAGTCAATCTCAAAAAGATGAATGAAAAGACAAATAAGATTGTTAATTTCCAGAATAGCTCAACTATCTTTGATAAGATTTGGAAGATCCAAAAATCAGCTGATGATAAAACTGGTCTTGGATACAATAAGAAAGAAGACAATAACAAATGGAGCACCACTTACAAATATGAGAAAGGATCATCCTTCTTAAAAGGCAAAGATGCAAGTACAAAACAATTATAAGTCATGAAATTTGTTAAGGAGGACAAATTTAGAAGTAAAAAGGAAGCAGAAAATCAAATGACAGATCCTTCAAGTCAAAATAAAATCAAGAATGGAAATACCTTCAATGGATATTGTTTTTCTTGTCATAGCTTTGGCCATAAAGCAATAGACTGCAAGAAACTAAAGAAAGGATATACAAGAAAATCCCAAAACTCAATTAGATGTTGGAGATGTAATTTTGTTGGGAACACAACAAAGTTTTGTCATACAATGAGAGGTTACAACTATGATAGCTTTGGGGACAAATCCCAAAACTGCAAGAATACAAAAAGTCAATATTTGAATAAGTCATTCAAGTCAGTGACAAATCCTAATAAAATTTGGAAGAAGAAAGGAGATGACAAATCTCCAAAAACACAATTAGAAAGAGAAGATCCAAAAATCATAATATCTCACAGAAAGATATGGAGAAGAAAATATGAAGGAGAAAGCAATAAAGATGTTATTTCACCTGAAAATAAAGAAATTGACAATAAGAACACGATGGGTAAAAGTCCTAATAAAGAATGTGAAATTCAATTTGAGATAAATCAATCTCATGAAAAGGAAGTACCTATAGAAGAATATGGGACAATATTAAATTTTGATGATGTCATAAGTTGTTAGCAAAAGAAAGAAATTATAAAAAGAAGTTTAAATTGGCATTTAAATCAATTGGTATAATTCCTCAATTGATATTCCCGTGAAATATAAAAAACAAATAAGAAGGAGATCAAAAATATCAGTAAGATTCACACTTTTGCTCGATTTGACAAAGGAAAGTCAATAAAACTCAGGAGGAGTATTTTGATTATTGAATAAGAAAGTAATTAGATTAAGTTTTGAAAAAGACTTGATCACTGCAATTTTTTTTATCAATAAGGCTACTTATTTAAACACAAAAATCCCAATAAACTGAGATAAGAAGTTAGTAAATTAATAGTGGAAGAGACCTTGTCAAGAAGAGATACCCTTTTAGAAACAAAGGGGGAGAGTATTCAGAAGCAGAGAGAGAGCATATTGATAGGGGGAGTCATTTAGTTATGGTAGGCAACATGATTCCAAGGCAAGTTACCCAAGTTCATATTCTGGTCAACAACATGTAGATAGACATATGTTGATTATAAGGGGAGGAACCCTTTTCCATTGATGTCAAAGGGGGAGATAAAACTTCATAAGAGGAAAGTATCATCACGGGGGGATTTTTGTATATGAAGTTAGTGTGTTTCCCTCAATGACAAAAGGGGATATTGTTAGACATATTGTCATTGATGTCAATAGTCGATGTGATGATTTGTTGTTAATGATGAATTACCACAGATGAGATTGTCATTGATGTCAACATCAGTTAGCTGAAAGAAATTTGTGATTATTGTTGATCACGATATGATCAACAATGTTCATATGATCAAAGCTCAGGAGAATTAGTGACTGACTATCAGTGCAAAAAAGAATGCACAAACAATTACTAAAGCTTAGGAGAGTTAGCGAATGAAGAGCACATTCTATAAATTTCATCTGATCGATGGAAAGACAAAGAAGTTGACCAATGTATAGGAAAAGGTGAGAAGCCTCAGAAGTCGTCCAATCAAGAAATCGACCGTGTTGATAATCTCATATTATGGACGTCAGTCATATGAGTGACTGTGGGCTTGAGGATCGTTGGAGGATCGTAACCGTTAGATATGCAAGACAGATCAATGGCAGGGATGAATTGCAGAGAGAGAAAGAAGAATTAAAATAATCACTATTTACAATCCCACAATCGATCTAGATCGTCAGATCTCATAGCTCCAAAGATATACAACTGTGGTTTATCCAAAAAATGATGAGATTAAGCCATATTAAATCATGACCATCGGATGCACAATCACTAGATCAATGATAGGGATGAATTGCAGAGATCGAAAGGAGAATTAAATACCATGCTGGTTCCAATCCCACAATTATTCAGGACCGTCCGATCTTATAGCCTAAAATATTGACGACTGTGGTTGACTCACCAACAATGCACAACTTCATATTGCAGAATTTGGGTGTCGAGTTAAATCACTCGCAAGTTGTGGTTCCACAATCATAGTCGACCATTGATCTTCTTCAATGTCTTCATAACTGTTGGATCACTTTTGAGTGGAAGGACATGATAAGTGGGGAAAAATGATTGAGAATTCGATTAATCGAATACCCTTTAACCGTCGAATCAAACTCAAATTCTCTTCAATCGTAAGATCATTGCGAGTGGAAGGATAGGATAAGTGAGGTAAAAGATCTAAGATCTCATTTATGTGAATTTTGGTCAGCTGTTGGATCATCCTAAGTGGAAGGACAGGATAAGCTATAAGAGATGCACCATAGATAGATTGAGCCATCGATATAAGAACATGATTGACGCACAACATTTAGTTCGAGTCTAAAGTTGCGAGGATGTTATGCTCCAGAGAAATCTCACTTCAAGAATTCAGTTTGAGATTTGAAATACCTGAAGCCCAGAAATCTGAAATGAATAAGGACCATCAAATTTGGAGGACATACAATGACCATTGGATCAGGGTTATTGGTCAACAGACCATGTCAGCAGGGACACGTGGTAGACCACATCAATAGATCATGTCTACAAGGACATGTGGCAGACCATGAAAAAAAATACATGTGGCAGACCACGTCAACAGACCATGACAACAAACAACATGTGGTAGACCATGTCAGTAGACCACAAAAACAAAATACATGTGGCAGACAACGTTAGTAGACCATGACAACAAAATACATGTGGCAGACCATGTCAGTAGAACACATTAGCAAATACACATGGAATAATCAGATGATGCAAGCGTCAAGAGGAAATTGGCTCGTGCCGTGAAAACAAGTGGCGTAAGCAAGTTACATCACTCTGTGAGAATTAGTTTTGGAGTTCTACTACCAACACTTTCCCAAAGCCTCGAAGTCCTGAATTATGAAGTCTCGAAGTGGACAAGAGATGTCCAATCTAAAGATCATTTCGGGAGCGTTCTCGACCATCGATCTACTACAATGTAAGGATAGTGTAAGTGGAAGCATTAACCGAGAGAAATCTATCACCACCTTTTATGAATTACTCAGCAGGTGATCACTCTAGAGGAAAGAAGAGGTTGAGATTTAAAATCTCCGAAGTCTAGAGACCCGAATGAGATCTCGACCATCGATATGATGCTGGGTGTTCTCTCAACTGTTGATCAAAATACAACTGAAGGATAGTGTAAGAATAATAGCCAAAGTCCAGAAGTAAATGGTGGCCATCCATCTCATTGCTTGATTAAGTCTTGGCCGTCGGATTAAGTAATGAAAGGATAGATTTAAGGATCGTATATGACTATTGATCTGGTTCCGTAAAATAAACGTAAACCATCTGATATGTTCGAAAAATCTGATTCAAAAGTTTTGAAAGGTTTCAAGCCCAAAATTTCCAAGGGGTGAAGTGTCAAAGTTCCGACAGCCATCCATCTCATCAGAATATTGAATTGTGACTGTCGATTCTGATAAAGTGCTCAAGCGCTCATTTGGTCTAGTGTTTGGTCACCGTCGTTGATCATATGAAATAGGAAATAAAGGAAAAACATAATACAATGATTAATATATAAGCCCATGGTTCTATGTCTGTGATCATATGGTTTGAAGGAAGCACCTCATACAAGTTTCATTCGACAGTGAGTTACACCAGAACAACACAGAGAATCGTTAAAAGATCGAATATGATTTGTTGGTGAAACGAGAATGCAACAAAATCATGAGTACGATCCAATGAGTTGATCCATGTCTGTGATCAACTCATGAGGACAAACGAACCGATACAAAGTCATGATTGCAAGAGAGTTAAATCATGAAAACATGAATAAAGAAATAAAAAGGAAAATAATATTAACTAAATTTTAAAGATTATCATTTTAAATGGAAAGGTACAATGGTTCAAATATCAAAATACACAATGATTCAAATTCACACCAGTTGGAAGACTATATAAACAAAAAGGAATTGTGAGAATATTGTAGTTGAATTTGTTGAAGTATATATGTTTATATATAATGGATTGAATGAAAGTTCATTCTATAAGGTTGGTGCCTATTTACAAGATGGGTCTTGTATGAAGATTGGATTCCTCGCATCTCAGTTGGATCTGAGATCAACAAGCTGGGACTTGTTATGATGATTGGATTCCTCATTTCTCAGTTGGATCTGAGCACTACAAGCTGGGTCTTGTAACAGAGAGATAGGTCTCTCATAATTGTATGAAGATGATATTCAAAGATTGATCTTATGTATTCATTCAAGTTAAATAAATAAATAGATAAATAAAGTATTTATTGTTTTATATATATTGATTGAGAAAATGACATAAATATTTGTTGTTCAGTTACTTTGTGAAAAGTGGAAAATTATCCTAAGTTTTGTGACACTGATTCACCCCCCCTCTCAGTGTCAAGTACCCATTTCAACACCCTTGACCACAAAGGTGTCCCCCTGAAGCCAATAATTGTTCTGATGCCAAATGTAGATTTTAGCCTTGTACAATTAATAACTACAAACAGATTCTTAATAATAAAAAAAAAAAAAAACATTGGAATACACACACACATTACACAAATATTTTTACCCTAGAAACTCAAACTGGGAAAACCAACAACTTGTTTAGAGACACACCTCTAATCTTATTTATTCATCATATTCTTCATTGTTTAAAATAAAATATACTTATAGGATCTCGTGGAATCCAAACCCCTAATCCATTGACCCCGATTAGTCAACAACCCTAATTCCTTAACCAGAATTAGAAAACCATCGACGAAAACCATGTGTCAAAAAACTACCAAAAAAGACACTGTAACATCCCGCTCTGGCGCACTGACAAAACTTATTCTTTGGGGACACTTGCTCGCAAGTGATCTGGATTTTTATGATGATGAACCACTTAACCTTGATGATGATGCGTCATGATTGATGACAGGATGTTTTACTATT
>ML786772.1:558559-572122 GCA_009831015.1 Picea engelmannii | reverse complement strand
TTTAATTGGTAAAGTAGAAAGCGTTTTATATTCGGCAAATTATTGTTATTGGTGATAATATGATGAGATTGTTTGGCATTATATTTTGCAATTTCGTTCAACAATGATATTGTAGAGTTTGTTTATATTTTGATCATGTGTCACTTTAGTTATGATGCCATGTGTTTTTTTGTATTGATATGAGTTATGTGATATTGTTAATTTCTTATTTCTCAAAAAAAAAGAAAAAAAAAATTCCTATTGTACTTCGCTATTCATAGACATAACGAAGGGGTCGTTACAGACGCAAAAAAAAACCTGCCAATTTTATTTTTTGGGGGGGCTCTGCCCATGAACCCCCTTTCTCCCATATCAGTGTACAATATATCAGATCAATTTTTTGCAAAGAATATAACACATACCCAAAAATTCCCTAATATGAATCAATAATCTTGCATGGTTGGAACTAATCTAATCATAAGAGATTCCTATAGAGGTGCTATAGATGATAGGTGTAATAAGTTTTTTTTCCCGCACAAAACCCTCCCTATTTATTCTTTTATATTTTCCTTAAGAGAATAAATTTCCGCCACCCTAATAAACTTTTCCACTAAAAGGTCTCCCAGAATCTCGTGCAAATATCAAAACCAAGTATCCCTTCTCACTCTGCATACTTTACCATTTGCAAAATTTATTCTAATCACTCTGAACCGCCAATACACATTATCGACGATTTCCCTCTTTCTTCCTCAATACATATCATATCGGCTAGGTTCGTCTCTCTCTCTCTCTCTCTCTCTCTCTCTCTTTCCAACACATTACTTGTCGTTAATTTTCCCTCTTCTATCACCGATGTGTTGGTAGAAAATATGTTGACCCCTCATCACCACTAAGCATATCGAAGGGATCTTCTTTCTTTCACCAACATCGACCCTTTCAACTATTGATATTTTGATGTAACTATGGAATATATTCTTTTGTATTTGTATTGGTCAAACCTAGAGAAGGTTATTGTAATCTTATTGTATAAATCGACTAAAAAGAAATTATTATTTTATTTTTATCCTTATTGTAAAATTCAAAACAACCCCTCTTAGGGTTATGTCTTTTATGGAGTCAAGTTATGTGTATAAATAGAGGTCGAGTTCCTCTCATTTGCATACACAAAATACTCTCCTTCTCTTGTGTATTTGGAGCATAGAAAAGGAGGTCTAGTGTAGGAGGTCTTAGTTTCTTGGTCTTGGTCTATTTGTGGAGAGTTATAACGTGAAATTGTACTAGTTGAAGGAATCTATACTAAAGAATTGGTTGTTGGGTTTTATCCTCCATGAGGGTTTCCCATGATATATCTTGTGTTTTGTGATTTTTTATCTTTCATTGATCCTATTACATGAAATTTTTAATGAATGTTAAAGAAGATAACTGTAAATTCTAAAATTATAACATGGTATCAGAGAAGGCCTAAATATAAGACAATTCACAGATCTAGAATAAAAAAGGAGTCGTTTTTATTTATAGGATTGGTTTCTAGACAATACAATACCATCAACAAGTGCACCCTAGTGGAGTGCATCTTTTCCCTAGATCACATCTTCATAATCTAGAATTTGTGATTTAGGGGCAGGATGACTACCAGAACCAATATTGTTGAGAAGCTAGAGAGAGCTAACAACTTTAGATCCTGGAGGTATAGAGTATCCATCCTCCTAGAAGAACATGATCTAGAGAAGTTCACTAAAGAAGAGGTTTCAGAACCAGAGGGATATGAGGCTAAAGCAAAGCACAAGAAGGATATGGTCAAAGAAAAGATGATTGTTGCAGAATCCATTAAGGACCATATTTTTCATCACATATCTTCATTATCCACTCCAAAAGAAATGATGGATTCCTTAACTCAACTATTTGAAGGAAACAACATCAATCGAAGAATGACCTTGAGAACTGAGTTAAATAATGCGAGGATGCATAATTCAAAAACCATCCACTCTTACTTCTCAAGAGTGAATTAGATCAAGGAGTATATAGAAGTCATTGGGGATATAATGAATGGATAATAAATGGTTATGACCACCTTGAATGGCCTCCCAAGGTCATGGGATGCATTTATTCAAGGGATATGCTCAAGAAGGAAGCTACCCAAGTTCAGTAGGCTATGGGAAGATTGCAACCAAGAAGAAGCAAGGATGATGGAAAGATAAGAGAATATGATAGATCATGATAAAGCCTTAGTTTTCCACACTAGGAAAGGAAAGAGAAAGAAAGAACCCTCCTCACCCAATAATTTTTATAATGGTCGAAGAAATAACCCAAATATCATATGTTTCTATTGTCAGAAAATGGGACATGTTTCTGGGAATTGTTCCCTCATTCAGAGACCAAGGGAAAATAAAGGAGGTAAAATAAATCATGTTCGTACAAATAAAGATGATGAGACACCCAATAAGGTTTCAAAGGAATATGAATCAAGTGATGAGGAGTATGTTCTTATCTCATCCCTTACAGGAACTGTCACTCATGGAAGTGACATTTGGCTGGTGGACAATGGTGCTTCCAAGCACATGACAGGTTATAAATACTTATTGTCTAACCTTACTCATTAGGATTCACCGCACAAAGTGAAATTGGGAGATGACTTTCAGTATCCGATCAAAGGAGAAGGAGAAGCCTCCTACAACTTAGAATCAAGAAAGCCAATGAAGATGAAGGAAGTTTTGTATGTTCCTGGATTTAAGAATAACCTTCTCTTGATTTCAACATTGCATGAGAAGGGTTATGGAGTTTCATTTGTTGATGGAAAAGTTCTTGTGTGGCCTATATGGAAGACTTTTGATGATGTTGTGGTGATTGGAGTTCAAGAGGGAGGACTCTACAAATTGAAAGTGTGATCATATTCAAAATTAATTCATGACACTATGAATCCCAAAGAATTATGGAATAGGATATTTTCTCACCTACATAACAAGGCCCTACTGAGTGTGAGCAAGATGGTGACCAGACTACTAGAGATCTAAGAAAAACTAGACGACATGTGAAAAGGTTGTGCATAAGGAAATAATGTGAAGCACTCTTTTCCCAACAATGATAATAGAGCCAAAAGAGTATTGGACATCATTCACTCGTATGTGTGTGGACCGATGTCAGTAAATTCACTAAGAGGGTATGTATATTATGTGTCTTTTATTGATTATTACTCACATAAAACTTGGATCTATTTGTTGAAGGCAAAGAATTAAGTGTTTGGAAAATTCAAAGAATTTAAGGCACTGGTAGAAAACCTGACAGAGAGGAAGATAAAGACCTTACAATCAGATAATGGAGGAGAATTCACTTCAGAGGAATTCAAATAATATTGCAAGGACATTGGGATTAAGAGGGATATTTCTACTCCCTACAATCCTCAGCATAATGGAGTAGAAGAAAGGAAGAATAAGATGATAATGGAAGCAATGAAGGCTATCATCCATGGTCAATGTATACATATGCATTTGTGGGTATAAGTAACAAAGACTACAATGTATGTGCAGAATAGAGGTCCCCACAAAGTACTTGAAAACAAGACACCATAGGAGATGTTTTCAAGAGAGAAGCGGGAAGTTACCCATCTAAGGATATTTGGCTGTCCCGTATTTGTGCATGTACCCTAGGAAAAGAGGACAAATTGGATCCATCCAGAAAGAATGACATATTTTTTTGTTACAGTGACACATCAAAGGAATACAAGATATATATTCCCATTCACTGGAAAGTTTAGATTAGCTGAGATGTCACCTTCGATGAGAGTGTAGCTTTCAGAAAATCAAAATAGGACTGTGCAAAAGAGGTTCATGAGGAGGAGACTGAAATTACCATAGTTCCATAGGCATAATCATTTGAACCAGAGGCAGTCATTCATGAGGATAATGACATGGAAGAACCTCAGAGGCCAGCAAAGATGCCTTCTCACAAAACAAGACCATGTTGGGCACATGATCTCATTAGTGATGCAAAAAGATATGGTGCTCCAGAAAATTATCTCAGAGAAAGAAAAAGCTGAAACCGTATTCCAGCTATGTGGCATGTTTGTGTGATATCATGGATGAAAACCCGTCTAGTTATGAGGAGATTGCAAAAAAGAGAGTATGGAAGGATTCCATGGGGGAGGAATATCATTCCATAGTAAAGAAAGATGTCTAGGATGTGGTCCCTAGACCAAAGGATAAATCATTAGTAAGTTCAAAATGGATCTACAATAAGAAACATGCAACTGATGGAAATATTGAAAAGTATAAGTCTAGATTTGTGGCTCGAGGATTCTATTAGAATGAGGGTATTGACTATGAGGAGAAATTTACTCTTGTGACGAGTTATACCTTGATCAGGGCTATACTTGAATTGGCCACAATAATGAAATGGAAGGTGCATCAGATGGATGTGAAGACAACCTTCTTGAATGGTGAAATAAAAGAGGAAGTATATGTGGAGTAGCCACAATGGTTTGAGGTACATGACAGGGAGATACATGTGTGCATATTGAAGAAAGATTTATATGGATTAAAGTAGGCACCTAGAGCATGGTATGGTAGGATTGACAGTTTTTTGATGAGATTAGGATTTACAAAGAGTATTGTAGATCCTAACCTTTACTTTAAGTTTGTGGATGATGGTCCAGTAATAATATTGTTGTATGTGGATGACCTGTTTCTAACAGGGGTGGACAATATCATCTCAGAGTGTAAGAGAAAAATGGCTACTAAGTTTGTGATGAAAGATCTCAGGATGATTTATTAATTTTTAGGTCTCGAGGTATGGCAGAGATAGAACAAGATATTTATGAATCAATGGAAGTATGCAATGGAAATATTGAAGAGGTTCAAGATGTTGGATTGCAACGAAATGGCTACACCTATGGTATCAAATTTGAAGTTGTTGTAGGATATGGCTTTAGACAATGTGGATGTTAATTTATATAGGTAGATGGTGGGTTCTTTGATGTACTTGATGAACACGATACCGAATATATGTTTTGTTGTGAACACCCTGAGTTAGTATATGGAGCATCCCAAGCAGGCTCATTTGGTTGGAACAAAACATGTGATGAGGTACCCTAAGGGTACATTGGATTATGGTCTCAGGTATGTGATAGACCATGAGTTAGGGTTATATGAAAATTTGGATTCATATTGGGTCGACAATATTCCTTATCAGAAGAGTACTTCGATATATTGCTTCAGTATAGGATCCAGTATGGTTTCGTGGAGAAATAGGAAGCAGTCATGTGTAGCACTCAGTATGGCTAAGTCTGAATATGTGGCATCATGTGAAACATGTAGAGAATAAATGTGGCTTCATAAGCTATTGTCTAGGTTATTTGGTCTCAAAATGGAGGTGACTTGCATTTGGTGTGACAACCAGAGTTGCATGAAGTTGTCAGAGAATTCGGTGTTCCATGACAAGTCGAAGCATATCAAGATCAAATATCACTATATCAAGGATATGGTGTAGAGGATAGAATTGAGGCTCTAGTACATGACTATCGAGGAGTAGGTTGTAGATATGTTGACCAAGCCACTGTCAAGGATGGAGTTCGAACACTTAAAGGATAATCTTGGTGTGGTCCCTCTTCAGATGGAGGGACGAGGTACATATGCATTTCAGGGTAGTGGATGTCCTAGGGACATGTTGTATCTATTTGAGAGCTATCCACATGCCTTGGATTCATTGACTGTGAAGTCACAAGGGTACACATGATGAAGTACAAATGCATTGTGGGGTAGTGGATGTCATGGTGACATATTGAATCTATTTGAGAGCTACCCACAGACCTTGGATGCATTGGATGTGAAGTCATGTTGTACTATGGATATCCGATGATGTATAGATTCATATGTTCAACAATCAATGGTCATGAGATCATGTGGCAACAAAGAATATCTTCTTAGTTAAAAGGGAGTGTTGATATTTTGATGTAACTACGGAATATATTATTTAGTATTTATATTGGTCAAACCTTGAGAAGTTTATTGTAATCTTGTTGTATAAATTGGCTCAAAATAAATTTTTATTTTATTGTTATCCTTATTGTAAAAGTCAAAACGGCCCCTCTTAGGGTTGCGTATTTTCGGGAGTCAATTTATGTGTATAAATAGAGGTCGAGTTTCTCTCATTTTCATACACACACCATTTTCCTTCTATTGTGTATTTGGAGCATAGAAAGGGAGGTCTAGAACAAGAGGTCTTGGTTTCTTGGTATTTAGTATCTTGTTCTTGGTTTATTTGTGGAGAGTTATAACGTGACATTATATTGGTTGAAGGAATCTATAATAAAGAATTGGCTGTTGGGTTTTCTCCCCCACGAGGGTTTCCGAGGATATATATTGTGTTCTATGATTTTTTATCTTTCAGTGATCCTATTACATGCAATTGTTAAAGAATTTTAAAGAATATAACTACAAATTCTAAAATTATAACATCAACAAGACTTGCCTTCATCTTAGGACCTCTTCTATTCTCCTCCAACTCAACTTCTTCTCACTGTTCTTGTCAGCCAAGATCCTATCATTTTTTATTAATAATATTTGTATTCCTGTCCAGATAATTGGTAAATAAGAACATATATCTCTCGATCTTCATGTTGCAATCGTAATTAAACATGTATGTGTTGTCAACATTTTTCATTACGCATATCATACCAACATGCATGTTTTGTGCTTCTTGATTTTATGACTAACCATGATCATGAAAGTATCATCCATCATTAGGTGGGTCAACGAAAACATCTATAAGACTTGCGTTGGCTCTAAAGTGCATCTTAGAATAAAATTGGTCCTCCCAGTTGACAAATAGGGTCAAGTGCCCCAAACATCAGTTGATTTTTTTCACGGATTTATATTTCTATGTTACTGACACATTACCTCAGAATTAATGGATTAACTAAAATCCTATACAATATGGATGACATAGGAACTGATGAAACTAAATCCAGGAAAAGAAACAACAAGAATGGGACCCAAATTTCCATTAAAAAATGCCTTTGAGTGGAATTTTTTGGTGTTCATCAAAGTGTACTTTTCATCCCCAAAAAAAGACAACCATAAAGTATATGTGATTACAATTCCAACACAACTGATGGAATCAAAATATGAGACCCGAAAGTGACAAAATGATGGCCACGTATTTCTCGCCAAGCAAGCCTCGTTAACCATAGCCTTTATTAAACATGGGTCCACTCAAATTCTTGAATAACATGTTAAATTATCTCTCTAGAAGAATATTTGTGTTCTTTGTGTTGCAAAAAAGGGCACCTCAATCAGACATCATATGAGAAAGTTATGGACTTTCAAACTCAATCTCTTGTTGTTTCTTCCCGATAAAAGGACACTTAGAAATTTTTCTGATTTTATCTTCTCATGAAGGAGGAGTTGTTGGAAAATTCTCTGGAACACACTGGAGGAGTTCCTTTGTTGATATCCAGTTCATACTAGAGGAGTTCCCACAAACACCTCCAAAATTTCCTTCAAACTCCTCTGAAAGCCAAGGAAGAGTTCCCACAAACTCCTCTGAAATTTCCTTCAAAGTGCTTCGAGTTCATTCAAATTCCTTCCATTTATACCAGAGGAGTTCATTCAAAGTCCTTCCATTTATACTATAGGAGTTCATTCAAATTCCTCCAGTTTACACCAGAGGAGTTTTTTCAAATTCCTCTAGTGAAAATCGGAGGAGTTCCCACAAACTCCTCTGAAACCACCTGAGGAGTTCCCCCCAAATCCTTAGAAACCACCTTAAGAGTACCCAAAAAATTATCTAGTGAAAATCGAAGGATTTCCCACTAAATCCTCTAGTGCAAATCAGAGGAGTTCTCACTAACTCTCTCGAAATAGGGACACGACCCTACAAAAATGTCTTTTGTATTTTGGCCATAACATTTGACTCAGGTGTCCATTTTGTGTATTCTTTATACCGTTGGAAAGGTATTTCTGAGATAAAAAATTTATAGTTATATGATTTGATAAATTCCTCACCAATTATCTACAAGTTTTTTTATTAATATCTAACACCTTGTTAACAACCTCAGGAGAACATAATACCTTGACTATGAGTAGAAAATCCAAGAATCAAACTGAAGGAAATTTATGTGAAATCTAAGTTACTTCGTGTTTTAGTTATATAAGTTCAAATGATAGATTTTAATACTTCATTTTGAGGTTACTTTGAGGTCACTAATCCATTTCATATTGATATGGTTCCAGGTACCAATTTCGAGAGGAGGTTGTACTCAATATCCTCGCAATGCGATCTACAACCGAGGAAAATAGAGCATTAACGATGACTTAAATTGTCACATAAATAGGGAGAATCAAAGGGAATCAATATAAAATAGATGAAGAGGGAGACCAAACCCTATGAATATCAGATATCCTAATAACCAAGCCAATCATTACGGTGGACGAGGCACACTATGGCCAAAATCTATGATGGCCCACGAGTGTTAGAAGAAAAATTAGAAATGTAATTGTTGCATTTGCTTCTCATCATTACAAATGGAATAAAGACAAAGGATGGTAAATGAAAGGTCATGGAGGAAGGTGAAATGCAAAAAATCATGTTGAGATTCAATAAATACTAGAATTATACCCAAATAAAGGGCCTTTTCTCTTTTCAAGCATTGTACATTTTCTTAACTATTTTGGGAATACAGTGTTAACTAAAATTGAGGAGAATTCCTTAGGATTTCATGTACTATTACTAAAACGTTTAATGAAGAGAAGCTGATTTTTCCAAGTTATTTTATGGAGATCTTTGATTCTTGTGTTGGACGGATTTTGGACTATTCCTTTACATTTTCTCAACACTCAAGTTGTGTAAGAATGTACTTCATATTGTAGACTATTCTTATGTATTATGGTTGCATTCTTATCTCTGTTATTCGTAGAATGTTTTTCTAAATTCATGGGCATATAACCGTAAATGATTGTTCAAATGATAGAAAATTGTGTATTTCCAGTTTCCTATTCATGTTTTTATCTTTGCTTTGTGTGAAATATTTCCCATGCCCTTGACAGGAGCATGGGTGGTTCTATGTTTACTTTTTGGTTTCCTTAGTTTAGTTCAAACACATGCATCTTATATTATATGAATTTCATTCCTTATCTTAGGAAATCCTCATCGGTGGACTAGGCTACAATTGGTAAAACCAAAACCAAAAATGGTTGTCAGGCCAGAATTCAGATGGGTTCCTTATTTCAAATGGTGAGAGGTCTAATTGGGACTTCTTATTGGGGGTAACCCTTGCTGTTGAAAAAGGGATATTTTTCCTATGTCAACATAAGTCTAAAGTCATGAGAGAGGTGGAAGAACAAGATGTGTCTCTTATTAGAGTATGCATGTATAGATTAGGGTTTTCAAAGATAAAATACAAGACATTGCAAGAGGGCTTACAAAGATAAATTTAATGGTATAAATAGGGAAGGGAATGACCTAAAGGAACAAATTTACATTATATTAGCTATTGGATGGTCTAATTCATATAAAATAGGCATATCACACATGTTGAATGAGTGTCACTATTTTTTTAAGATTGTACCATGCGTTTTGAGGCCTAAAATGACTCTTTGTTATGTGTGTTGTTATAGGAAAATTCCCTTGTGGACAGGTGAATATCCCCTTGGATTCTAGACCCCTACTACTAAGATAGAAAGATGCAAATGGACACTAACATCCCTTTAAATAAAGTTAAACTAATCAAAATAAAGAGAGGGAGAAAGTATGATGTACCTTGTTTCGAAGCTTGTCCTCGCTTAATCCAAACTGAATTTGATCTCCAAACTCCTTAGCATGACATGATACTTGCAATGCAATGGAATACAAAGACTTCCTACTCTACCAATATTAGTTTAAACCAAATTCATCCATAATCGACAAGAATATGCAATAATACACAAACTTGAAGGAAATATGCCAAGCATATATTAATGAGAACATTAAAAATACACTTACAATCTGTAGATGTAGTTGTAGCAACCTCTCCAAGTCTTCCTCGTCCAACCCCTTGCTCGAAATATCCATGATCAGAATGACAATAATTTTATTGATTATTTTCCTCTTGTTCACCATGAGAGTGCCTCTCTTTATAGGCTTTGAGAGGCTCAACCACCTTGGTTATATTTGGGATAATTTGAGGATATGACTCCATCAATTGTGGCATCTCCCTTAGATGCAGCCTAAATCTTAGATCCGAGCCAAGCCAACTCGAATCACCTCTAGCTGTCCTTAGAGAAAAGGGGGATTTATTCCCATGATTTTCTCAACCAATCGACGCTCCTTCAAAACGAGCAATGGAGTGCTACAAATCTCCCTGCTAGATGGACAAAGAGAGCTAGTTCTCTCCGCATATGAGAAAGGGAGCATTGATTTTCCAAAGAATTGTCAAGATGACCAATTCTCACAGAAAAACACTTTGTTTAGTATGTCAAGTGATGTGGTTTATCCTTCCAACATGTTCTAGAGGGTGTATCAAGTGTTTCCATGATGTTTTTCATAACGCGACATATGTAGAACAAAAATGCGACATTTACGACACTTGTGAAAAAAATGCGACACTTGCGACACTTGGAAAAATGAGAATGTGACATTATCGAAGTGAGGATTTTGATGTGTAACATGTGTTGTCGATTCATAGATGTGAAAACACTAAGGTTCATACAATACAATTTCCACTAAGTGATTAGGTAAGGTTAATGAGTTTTGGCTCAAGTTGACCCCATAAATAGCAAGTTGATCCAAAATGGATCCAGACTAAAGAGTGGATAAGATTCAGTACCTGCAACAAATTGGAAATCAGTCAACATTATGAAATCCACATAAACAAAATGAAAATTAAAGTGGAATAAGACAATAAGCATGTTAAAAACAAGTTAAAGAGGAATAATTAAAATGAGAAGGAAAAAAATAGGTGAGAAGGCTAAGGAACAAGAATTGAAGAGACATGGTTGTTGGCCTTCCCTTACCCCCTAGCTTTCCTTATTTCTTCACTTTCACTCATTTTCAAAGGGATTTTTTGGTGAAGGAGAGCATTGTATTTGAAATTGCAGAAAGAAGAATATTGAGCATCATTGGAGATTGGTTTTCCCATTTGGGTTAAAGGGTAAAAATTATTCATTAATGTGTTTCTTTTTCCTCTATGTGATGAGTATCTAGTTGATATTCTCCTGTGTAGTATATTAAAAATGACTGATTATATTTGATGGATTCTATGTAACCTATTTATTTCATAACCTTTTATTTTATTGTGAGAGAGGTTTTCCTCAAAGAAAAAATGGCTTAATGGTACTCACCCATCTCAACAACTAGCTAATCCCCACCATTCAATACAAAAATCAAAGGAAATCTAGGGCCACCCTTACATATCCATTGAATTGTTTTTTGCTAAACCAATTTTCTCTCTCTTAGGAGTCATTCTCTCTTTCTAGGAGGTGAACTTGGTTGTTTGGATATCATATTAAAGTGCACACACCATTTTCCTCTCTTTTTGGGAATGTGATTTGTTTTTGGGGAATTTTAATTGTTGTTGGGTTGAATGCACATCACCCTAGGCGTCTAATCTATTTGTTGGGTGATTAAATCATTTGTTGAGTCATTTCCTTTACTAAATAGGTGTAGTTAACTCTACTGAGCCATTCTTTGTTTTTTGGGAATTTCCTAACCTATTTTCTAGTCAGCCATAACCTGGGTTTGTTGTCCAAACTTTGTGTCTTTTCTCTGGCATGAGGATAATCTGATCCGGATTATTTTCGGCACGAAATGAGATCGGAGATATAATAAAGAAATGCACAGAGATATCACAAATATTCAATTATATAACAGAAATGTATCAGAGATGCAACCATAAACATAGATATACATTAATACATGATTTATATTAATGAAATAAATTTACAGAGACTGTAAAAATACAAAGTGAAAGACTCGCTAGAATGGTGGCAACTTATCTCTGAGAAGAGATGTGACGACTACTCGAATTCGCAAGAAGATGATTACAATGAGGCTCTGAAGGCCTTTTTACAATAAGAAGGAATGTCAAAAACCCTAGACATCCAAAAACCCTAGACATCCAAAAACCTAACCCTAGGATATGAAGCGCCAAAAGTAATGTGGGCCCCGTTTGGGTAAGTGAGTACATCAACTTCCCGGGGTCGTAACTTTTGCATACGATCTTCATTTTAGGCGTGTGATAGATCATTGGAAATATATTGTCGAGGAGATTAAATTTCAGGGCCCAATTATGCCTTTGTCTATCATTAAGAACCTTGATCTAGAAAAACCTTCATTTGGGCCCTCAAAATGGCCCCGGAAGTTAAAACCTGCTAAAAATAGTAAATTGCCAAAATTGCCAAAAAACTATTTTGAGCCATTTAGAAAAGGTGGGTGGCCACCAATATCCACCTGGATCAATCCTCCCTCCTTAGGAAGAAATGGTCTCCATTGCATTGAGTTCTTAGGGGAGAGGGAAAAGCATTTGTTGAATCTGCATCTTGGTGAGCTGCTTGTCTCGCTGCTCAGTTTGTGGAGATCTGTCATGAACCTATTGAGGTTGAGGTTGTTCAACAAGTCGAGATACCTGAGAGGACGATGTGCAGAAGGAATCTTTGCACTTTTTTGCAGCCTTGTTGACCTAATTCTGTTGGATAGAAGGTTCTTGGGGCAAGGTTGTAGTGGTTGTAGTGTCCTTTTGTTCTCCTTTTGAATAGATTGTGAAGAAGCTAAATTTTGTAGTACGAGATACTACCTTGCGACACTTTTTAGGTGGAACAGTAGTCAGTGTTGGTTTTGGAGCCTGATTATCTTCCTGATTTATAGGTCTTTTACTTTTAGCCATGTTTATATCCCATGAAGTATTTACACCCCAGAACTATGTACACTCTTCCATGCGGGGGAGTGCAGAGGGGGGGTACCCCCTCTGCGAGGTTTGGGGGGCCTATCCCCCCGGCTGGGGGAAAGCGGGCCCCCAGCTGGGGTTCAGGGGCGAAGCCCCCGAAGAAAAAATTGCCTTGTAAAAGTATATTATAATTTCATTGTAAATCTGGACTGTTCATTATAAGGTCGCAGATCTAACGGTAGAGATTATGTTAGGGTTTTTTTCCCTAGAAGGAAACCCTCTTTTATGAGGGAAATGTATCGCGGCTATGGATGGTGGTGAATATTGTATTCTGAGAGAGGAGACTATGAGAGAAAGAAGAGGAATTTACAGTGGGTTTTGCTGTAGGTTGTATCCCTTCATTTGCTAGATAATAATAAAGGAAGGACATGGAAACTTCTCTAGTGGTCGTATCCCACACTGGGTGAACCACGTAAATCTGTGTCTCTCTTGTATTGTGTGTATTCTATGTTTTGTTTCTGTATTTGTTTTATTTTATTGCTCCGCAGTCCTACTTTTCTAACAACTGGTATCAGAGCATAAGGTAACTCATAGGAAAAGAGGGTTCCTGGTTCGAGTGGGAGCAATGTCGGAAGATGGAAAGTTTAGGGTCGATAAATTTAACGGCCAAAACTACCAGTTATGGAAGATGCAGATGGAAGACTATTTATATCAGAAGGATCTATTCCTACCAT
>ML786772.1:531617-555382 GCA_009831015.1 Picea engelmannii | reverse complement strand
ATGTTTTTACTATAGGTGGAACAACAGTAAATTGGATTTCAAAACTGCAAAAGGTTGTTGCATTTTCAACAACAGAGGCAGAGTATGTTGCTGCTACAGAGGCTAGTAAAGAGATGATTTGGTTACAAAGGTTTATGGAGGAATTGGGAAAGAAGCAGAAGAACAACAAGTTGTACTGTGATAGTCAGAGTGCCATTCACCTTGAAAATAATTCATCCTTCCATTCGAAGACTAAGCATATACAGTTGAGGTACCACTTCATACGATCCGCCTTGGAAGATGGACAATTGAAGCTGGAAAAGATACACACTAGCCAAAATTCTGCAGACATGATAACAAAGGGAGTAACCAGGGAGAAACTGAGTTCTTGCTCAGTTTCAGTTGGTCTTCAAGAATGAAGATGAAAATGATAAATTTTCCAGGTCCAAGAAGGTTCAGAGTCCAGCATTTACAGCAGTGGTGGAATTGTTGAGATCAGTCTCCAAGTGGGAGATTGTTGGTTGTGGAGACTGATTATCTTCCTGATTTATAGGTCTTTTACTTTCAGCCGTGTTTATATCCCATGAAGTATTTACACCCCAGAAGTATGTACACTCTTCCACACGGGGGAGTGCAGAGGGGGGGTACCCCCTCTACGAGGTCTGGGGGGCCTATCCCCCCGGCTGGGGGGTTTGGGGGAAAGCGGGCCCCCAGCGAGGGTTCGGGGGCGAAGCCCCCGAAGCAAAAATTGCCTTGTAAAAGTATATTGTAATTTCATTGTAAATCTGGACCATTCATTATAAGGTCACAGATCTAACGATAGAGATTATGTTAGGGTTTTTTTCCCTAGAAGGCAACCCTCTTTTATGAGGGAAATGTATCGTGGCTATGGATGGTGGTGAATATTGTATTCTGAGAGAGAATACTGTGAGAGAAAGAAGAGGAAGTTACAACAGGTTTTGCTGTAGGTTGTATCCCTTCATTTGCTGGATAATAATAAAGGAAGGGCCTGTCAATTTCTCTAGTGGATGTAGCCCACACTGGGTGAACCACGTAAATCTGTGTCTCTCTTGTATTGTGTGTCTTCTGTGTTTTTTTTCCTGCATTTGTTTTATTTTATTGCTCCGTGGTCCTGTTTTTCTAATAGTCGGAACTACCTCTGGTATTCTATCGAGATGACCCCCCAAAGTAACAATGACACTACGGGGTCGAGACTCATAAACAACATGGCATCTCCACATATATGGTTGGACCAAGAGAACATCACAGACATCCAATGGGGAAACATCACATAATACCTCATCCTTGAAGGGTTGGATGCCGTATGATAATCGACACTGTTGGTTGACATGGAGATCTTGTCCTTGCCGAAGCCACTCGATTTTGTATGGATGCAGGTGTGGTGTTGTTGACATTCCCAACTATTTGACGACCTCTTCTGAGATGAGGTTTTTCAGGCTTCCACTATCAACAATAAAATGCAGCAGGGTCACCTTCACCCACATCTATGAATGAAAAAGGCACTCCCCCTCTTCAGGATCTGTTGGTTCTTCTGGTTGAATAGTTGTGATCACAACAATGGCAGTGAAGTCTGCATCAATGATTTATCCTTTACCAGTATTTTCAGAATCAGATTCTAAATCAGGGTTTGGCTCCTTGTCTTTGATCTCGGCCACCAATGAATGTTTTGAGATACATTCATTGGTGTTGTGCTAGGGGATTTTGTGGAAATCACACCATTTTCCGGTGTCCTTCTTTGTCTTCCCGTGACCCTTCTTTTCTTGTGTCTTGGACTCGTTTTCAAGAGATTGTTTGTTAGGGATTTCTTTGTCATACTTTGGTTATTGCGGATTTGCAGAACCAAACTCTCATTTTTTCTGGTGCTTAAATTTCTTCTCAATTTTAACAACATATCGATAAGCAGCACTGAGTGATGAGATGTCCAGAAAATGCATTTCAGTCTGGATGTATTTGTGTAGAGCCCTACGGTATTTCATAACCAAATGTCACTCACAATCTTTGATACCCATCTTGGTGCACAAGGTATGGAAGGTATTGGTGAACTCTAGAACTTCTTGGTCCCTCTCTTGCCGCAATGTGGTCCATCTCATGTACTGGTCCTCATAGTTGCCAATAGGGTAATACTGTTCTTTTACTGCATCCACAAAAATATCCCAAGTGGAATCGACCCCATATATTCTAGACTCCTCTATGGAACTTCTCTCCCAGTAATTTTCCCACCAATGTTTGACATGAGGGAGAGATTTAAGGAGTGCAAAGGTGATCTTTTCTTTGTCAGAAAAATTTTGAACAGAGAAATAACCTTCTAGCAGAGTTAACCATTTTTCTAGGGCTTCTACATCTATCTGTCCTTCAAATATAGGAATATCAAAATTAAATTGTACCTTGAAAGGAGATATTTCTCCAAAGTGGCCACTTGATGAAGATGCGCCTGATGCTATCGGAAAGCATTGAAGGATGTGGGCAAAATTCTCCATCATTTCATCCCTCTGTCACGTGAGAGCTTGCTCAAGCAATAGATTGATAGGATCATCTGCTCCGTCATTTCTATTTTCTTCCGCCATTGAGGGTTTCTTGGGTGTGAAAGAGTTATTATCTTCAAGAGAGACAATCTCAAGACCCAACTTAGTATAATCGGACCTCGTCGGGGACATGCACTGAAAAAATGATCAAGAACAGCCTGCTTTGATACCACTGATCCAGATTATTTTTGGCACAAAATGAGATCGGAGATATAATAAAGAAATGCACAGAGATATCACAGATATTCAATAATATAATAGAAATGTATCAGAGATGAAACCATAAACACAGATATATAGTAATACATGATTTCTATTAATGAAATAAATGTATAGAGACTGTAAAAATACAGAGTGAAAGACTCGCTAGAATGGTGGAAACTTATCTCTGAGAAGAGATGTGACGGCTACTCGCATTCGAAAGAAGATGATTACAATGAGGCTCTAAAGGCCTTTTTACAATAAGAAAGAATGCCAAAAACCCTAGACATCCAAAAACCTAACCCTAGGAGATGAAGCACCAAAAGTCATGTGGGCTCCGTTTGGGTAAGTGAGTACATCAACTTCCTGGGGTCGTAACTTTTGCATACCATCTCTATTTTAGGCATGTGATAGATTGTTGGAAAGATATCACTGAGGAGATTAATTTTGGGGGCTCAATCATGCCTTCGGGTATCTTTAAGAACCTCGATCTCGAAAAACCTTCATTTGGGCCCTCGAAATGGCCCCGAAAGTTAAAACCTGCTAAAAATAGTAAATTGCCAAAATTGGCAGAAAACTATTTTGAGCCATTTGGAAAAGTTGGGTGGCCATCAATATCCACCTAGATCAATCCTCCCTCATTAGGAAGCAATGGTATCCATTGCGTTGAGTTCGCAGAGGAGAGGGAAAATCATTTGTTGAATCTACATCTTGGTGAGCTGCTTGTCTTGCTAGAGACGTCGCGCTGCTCAGTTTGTGGAGATCTGTCATGAACTTGTTGAGGTTGAGGGTATTCAACAAGTTGAGATACATGAGAGGACGATGTGTAGAAGAAATCTTTGCACTTTTCTGCAACCTTGTCGACCTGTTTATTTTGGATAGAAGGTGCTTGGGGCAAGGCTATAGTGGTTATAGTGTCTTTTTGTTCTCCTTTTGAACAAATTGTGAAGAAGCTAAATGTTGCAGTATGAGATACTACTTTGTGACACTTTTTAGGTGGAACATTAGTCGGAACTACCTCTGGTATTCTGTAGATATGACCCCCCAAAGTAACAATGACACTATGGGGTCGAGACTCATAAACAACATGGCGTCTCTACATATATGGTTGACCCAAGAGAACATCATAGACATCCAGTGGGGAAACATCACATAATACCCCATCCTTGAAGGGTTGGATGCCTTATGACAATCGACACTGTTGGTTGACATGGAGATCTCATCCTTGCCGAAGCCACTCAATGTTGTATGGATGTGGGTGTGGTGTTGTCGACAATCCCAACTGTTTGACGACCTCTGCTGAGATGAGGTTTTTTTGGCTTCCACTATCAACAATAAAATGAAGTAGGGTCCCCTTCACCCACATCTATGAATGAAAAAGGTGCTCCCCCTCTTTATGTTCTATTGGTTCTTCTGGTTGAATAGTTGTGGTCGCAACAATGGCAGTGGGGTCTGCGTCAATGATCTGTCCTTTATCAATATTTTCAGAATCAGATTCTAAATCAGGGTTCGGCTCCTTGTCTTTGATCTCGGCCACCAATGACTATTTTGAGTGACATTCATCGATGTTGTGCCAGGGGATTTTGTGGAAATCACACCATTTTCCGATGTCCTTCTTTGTCTTCCCGTGACCCTTCTTTTCCTGTGTCTTGGATTGGTTTTCGGGAGACTGTTTGTCAAGGCCGTCTTTGTCATACTTTGGTTGTTGCAGATTTGTAGACCTGAATTTCCATTTGTTCTGGTGCTTAAATTTCTACTCATTTTTAACATCATATCGATAAGCAGCACTGAGTGATGAGATGTCCAGAAAATCCATTTCAGTCTGGATGTATCTGTGTAGAACCCCATGGTATTTTAGAACCAAATGTCGCTCGGAGTCTTTGATACCTAACTCGGTGCATAAGGTATGGAAGGTATTGGTGAACTCCAGAACTTCTTGGCCCCTCTCTTTCCGAAGTGTGGTCCATCTCATGTATTGTTCCTCATATTTGCCAATAGGGTATTACTGTTCTTTTACCTCATCCACAAAAAAATCCCAAGTGGGATCGACCCCATATATTCCAGACTCCTCTATGGAACTTTGCTCCCAATAAGTTTCCCACCAATGTTTGACATGAGGGAGAGCTTTAAGGAGTGCGAAGGTGATCTTTTCTTTGTCAGAAAAATTGTGAACAGAGAAATAACCTTCTAGCAGAGTTAATCATTTTTCTAGGGCTTCTGCATCTATCTGTCCTTCAAATATAGGAATATCAAAATTAAATTGTACCTTGAAAGGAAATCTGCCTCCAAAGTGGCCACTTGATGAAGATGCACCTGATGCTATTGGAAGGCATTGAAGGATGTGGGAAAAATTCTCCATCATTTCGTCCCTTTGTCGCGTGAGAGCTTGCTTAAGCAATAGATTGATAGCATCGTCTGCTCCGTCGTTTTTCTTTTCTTCCGCCATTGAGGGTTTCTTGGGTGTGTGAGAGCGATTGTATTCAAGAGAGACAATCTCAAGACCCAACTTGGTATAATTATACCTCGTCGGGGACATGCACTGAAAAATTGATCAAGAACAGCCTGCTCTAATACCACTGATCCAGATTATTTTCAGCACGAAATGAGATCGGAGATATAATAAAGAAATGCACATAGATATCACAGATATCCAATAATATAACAGAAATGTATCAGATATGCAACCATAAACACATATATATAGTAATACATGATTTCTATTCATGAAATAAATGTACAGAGATTGTAAAAATACAGAGTGAAAGACTCGCTAGAATGGTGGCAGCTTATCTCTGAGAAGAGATGTGACGGCTACTCACATTCGCAAGAAGATTATTACAATGAGGCTATGAAGGAATTTTTACAATAATAAGGAATGCCAAAAACCATATACATCCAAAAACCTAACCCTAGGAGATGGAGCGCCAAAAGTCATGTGGGCCCCGTTTGGGTAAGTGATTACATCAACTTCCCGGGGTCGTAACTTTTGCATACGATCTTTGTTTTAGGCGTGTGATAGCTCGTTGAAAAGGTATCATCGAGGATATTCATTTTGGGGGATAAATTATTCCTTTGGCTATAATTAATAACCTCAATCTTGAAAAACCTTCATTTGGGCCCTCATAATGGCCCCAGAAGTTAAAACCTGCTAAAAATAGTAAATTGCCAAAATTGCCACAAAATTGTTTTGAGCCATTTGGAAAAGGTGGGTGGCCACTAATATCCACCTGGATCATAATCCCCACACAATTTCTCTATGTTTTTCAAACATTTAGTGCAAACCCTATATAGAGAAAAAAACCAATGTGTTCATTTTTTTTGTTTCTCCAATGTTGGTTGTTAACCCTAGTTTGAGGGGGAAACCACATGATTGTGTTTTTTGTTGTCTCTATACTTGATAAAAACCCCTAGCTCGATTACAGACTATAATACATGTCTATTTTGGAGATAAAACCTCTGAACGTACCTATGCCATGTGTAATGACCGTACATTCTCATGCTCTCAACCTCATGCCAGGGCACTCCGGTGAAATTTCCATTGATTCAGTTGTGTCACCCTCACCTCTTATCCACTTAACCATAGGCTAAGAATTGGTTGGGAATCCTCTAGGAGAGCTGACCATATTCTATTTTTCCCATACGTCTCTCTTTTTCCTATACGTCCCACGATTGTTTTGGACATTGAACCCTATGCTAGCCATGTGATATTTCTTCTTGTCATGGAATATGAGAGGTGGAATACCAATTGATGCAAAGAACAAATTGAAGGCATATGCACAAGAATACTTCAATATGTTATCTCCAAGTGTGTTAATGCTCCTATCTACTCAATAGCAACAATCACATGAGAGGTTTAATTACAAGGTACTGGTCATCCCATTGAGCCTTTCTTTAAGTACATTGCAAAAGAATTTATGCTCTTTGACATTTGGAGATCTATAGAAGTCTAGTTTTATACTAATCTGATGCAGAACTACATTTTTTATTTTAAAGTTGTCTACATAAGTATATGTATTGATAGAATATTATCTAGAAATATCATCAGTATCACATTCTATCAGTTTATCCTTGAGTCTAAGGTGTCTATAGCATGGAAAACACAATCCTATATTCCTTGGTTTCGTTGAGGCCTTGAAATTTATAGTAGATTTGAGTTGAAACTAGGAGAATATTTAGTAGCCAAGAGAAGAGAGGGATTTTCATAAGGCAAAAGAAGACAAAGGCATAGTGGCGTCCCTGAGAACAAATAACCATATGAAAATATCATAGAAAAAATTGAGATAGATTTCATAAATCAAATTCAACACATGTATCCATGTTGGTGAAGCGAGTGGGATATGAGCCCCTCTATTACAGATCAGATGGTATAAGAGCAATTGCATTCTTGATCGAGACACTGCTTCCAGAACTATGAAAAAATTATTGCAAACTGCAACATGGGAAAATATAGCAGAGATAAGTTGGAATACTTAAGTGTTTATTAATTGGGTTGGTTCTCATTAATGTAAACCCTTGAAGAAAGTCTGGTAGTGAATTCCGATAGCACAAAGGTTTGGGTAATGGACCCATGTTTTTCTGATGGATAATGGTATGTGTTTTGATATATTTTAAGGTACAACTATTCTAGATGGATATTACATGTCATGCCATTTCTGGTGGTATGTGGAACATCACATAACTCCTCACGGTTAGAGAGTTATGGCCATGTGAAGTTCGAGAACCCTCATGAGTCATCTAGAAGCCCAAAAGGTCAAAGGAGTCAAAGTAGTTGCAAAGAAGAAACTATTTAAATAATAAAGTGAAGTGATTAGTGTACTATAATTTAAAGTGGATACAAAATAAATTATTTAAATAATAAATTTAATGGATAAATTACTAAGTAAACAAGTGGTTAGAAGTGGGTTATCCATAAAATAAGGAAAGTGGTTTAAGATGGTTAGAAGGTAATTTAAATAATAAAGTGAAGTGATGAGTGTACTATAAGTCAAAGTGGATACAAAATAAATTATTTAAATAATAAAGTTAATGGATAAATTACTAAGTGGACAAGTGGGTTAGCCCTAAAATAAGGAAAGTGGGTTAAGATGGTTAGAAGGTAACCCCTTGAGGAAGCTACATGAAAGTAAAAATAAGAGGCAATGGTCTCTCATTTTTAATAAAAATTGAGCTTATTGAATATCTACAAGTTACTAAGGTAACCAAAGGATATCTAAGTTGAATTTCAGAGGGAAGGTGAAGTAAAGAAGGCCGAAATTGAAGGGAGGATAAATTCTTTTGATGATGCTTTCTAAGATATGTTATTTACAGGTCATCTCACCATTTTCACAATAATTTTTTTTCTGGAATGATTCAAACCGTGAAATTGGGATTTCAATGAGGAAACATATCCAAGTATCTTTGATAAAAATTTCATATTGTGGGTCATTGTGGTTTTGGAGTTACACACCATGGAAAATAGGGTTTGTGGCTAGTCCTGAAACTAGTCTAAAACAAGTGTTTTGGGTAAAAATGTCATAAATTATTCATAAAAAATCCACATTCAGTAAGACCAAATGTATTGGTTATATTACAGTATGTATTATTCTAGGTACAATTTTCAGATCCATACAACAAATATTCTGTGCGGGGCACGCTCTACAAGTTCGCTCTCTAGAATAAGACAAAATTCAACAAGGTATGCCATTTTTGTTGTAACTCCTTTTCTAAGAGGTTCCAAGTAGTGAAATCTGGAGGAATTGCCTAAAAGTCACTAAAGAAAATTGTATCTCGTTTTCAGATATTTATTCATTACAGGTACATAGTTATGATTATTGCAAGTTAGGGTTTTTGACTAATCCAAAATTAGTCATGTAAGACTAAAGTAAAGTTTGATGAAAATTAGAGTCTCTTGTTGTTAAAGTTAAGGAAGGTTTGTAGGTATGTGATCATATACACCAGGTATGTTACTGAGTTACAAATCAGATTTGTATTTATGTGATCATTTACACCAGGTCTGTATGATGAAATTGATGAGGGATTTTGGTTGAGGTACATGTTGGGTATATGGTTGAGACATGTAGTTGATGAGTTGGCACATACATGAGGTGTATATTTGATGATGTTGGTACATATTGATGAGTCATAGTTGAAGAGTAGTTGATGCATGATTGGTACATACTTGGAGGCACTTGTTAGTAGTATTGTTGACACATGGTTTATGGATGATGTAGCATACTTGTCTTGGTATGTTATTATCAGCACATATTGATCTTGGTGATGATTATG
The DNA here is from genome assembly GCA_009831015.1 of Picea engelmannii. Lineage (NCBI taxonomy): Eukaryota > Viridiplantae > Streptophyta > Pinopsida > Pinales > Pinaceae > Picea > Picea engelmannii. Next base: position 546,395 of record ML786772.1, on the reverse strand, counting down.
AGTTGTTGTGTTATGCTTGGTTGATGCACATATTGGTGATATTATGCATATGGTTGAGATTTGTCTTGGTGATCCAGATGGATATCGGTGGCCACCCACCTTTTCCAACTGGCTCAAGACAATTTTCTGACAATTTTGGCAATTTATTATTTTTAGCAGTTTTAACTTCCAGGGCCATTTTGAGGGTCTAAATGAAGGTTTTTTGGGATTGAGATCCTCAATGGTATCCAGAGGCATGATTGAGCCCCCAAAATGAATCCCATCGATGATACCTTTCCAATAGGCTATCACATGCCTAAAACGAAGATCGTATGCAAAAGTTACAACCCCGGGAAGTTGATGTACTAACTTACCCAAACAGGGCCCACATGACCTTTGGCGCTTCATCTCCTAGGGTTAGGTTTTTGGATGTCTAGGGTTTTTGGCATTCTTGTTTATTGTAAAAATGCCTTTAGAGCCTCATTGTAATGTTCTTCTTTCGAATGAGCGCAACCGTCACATCTCTTCTCAGAGATAAGCCGCCACCATTCCAGCAAGCTTGTTTCCGCTGCATCTTACAGTTTCAACTTATTTCATTATTGAATAGAAAACCAGTTTTACTATATCTCTGTTATTTTGTGCTAAGAATCTGTTAATAATCTGTATTCATTTTGTTCTTCTCATAAAATCAGGATCAGTGGTATCAGAGTGGTCTTCTCCTTGTCATTTTAATGCATGTCCCCAACGAGGTTAGAGTATAAAGAGTTGGGTATTGAGCTTGTTTCTCTTGAGGACAAAAGATCTCGCACGCCCAAGTGACCTCTCATGGTGGGAGAAAAGAAAGATGATGAGACAGAAGATCCTTTCAAATTGTTGATTGAGGAAGCCCTCATGCAATAGAGGAACGAGATGATGGATAGTTTCACACAAATCCTTCGACGACTACCAACAGGCGACGCATCTTCTTCGAACGGAGACGCCACCCCCTTCAAGGTACAAATAAACTTTGATATTCCTATATTTGAAGGTCATATAGACACATATGATGTAGACAAGTGTTTGAATCTGCTAGAAGGGTATTTTTCTATCCTTAACTTCTCAAATAGAGAAAAGATTACTTTTACGCTCCTCAAAGCCTTTCCCCATGTCAAAGATTGGTGGGAAACCTTCTGTGAGCAACAGGAAATGGAGGAAACCTCATTATTTTAAGTCACAACCACCTGGGAATCCTTTAGGGATGCTATTAAGGAACAATACTACCCTATCAGAAGTTACGACGACCTATATACCAAATGGACCACACTGCGGCAAGAAAGAGACCAAGCAGTGCCAGATTTCACAAATATCTTCCATACCTTGTGCACCAAGCTGGGTATCAAAGATTCGGAGCAGCATCTAGTGCTCAAGTATCATGGTTATCTGCATAGATACATCCAGACTGAAATGGAATTTCTAGACATCTCATCCTTGGGCGCGGCCTACCAATATGCCGTCAAAATTGAGCAGAAGCTCAAACAAAAGACACGACAATTTGGGACTGAGAACCCCTCACAACAAAATCTAGGAGAGGGCGGACCCAACCCACAGAACAAAGGACAGAGAAATTATGGACAATATCAGGACTACTAGTCCAAGTCGCAAGCAAAGAAGGACATCAGAAAGACAAATAAAGATACGAGGAAGTGGTGTGACTTCCATAAGAGCCCTTGGAATGTCGCTTGAAATAGTCATTGGTGGCTAAAGTGAAAGCCTCTAAATCAGATACGGATTCTGACTCTAAGACATAACCAAAAAGGGGAATACGAATCATTGACGCAGAACCCAGTGCCATCGTTGCTGCCACCAAGCTCCAGCCTGATGAACCAGATGAGCTAGAAGAAGGACAGAGCCTCTTCCATTCACAGATGTGGGTAAAAGACACCCCACTGCACTTCATTATCGATAGAGGTAGCCAGAAGAACCTCATCTCAGAAGAGGTCATCAAGCGGCTGGCCCTGCCAGCAACGCTGCACCCACAACCCTACACCATTGGATGGCTCTGCCAAGGAAGCGATCTCCACGTTAGCCAATAGTGTCGACTGTCGTACGGCATCAAAACATTCAAAGATGAGGTATTATGTGATGTTTCTCCTCTCGAAGTTTGTGATGTTCTTTTGGGCCAACCTTATTTATGGAAATGTCATGCTGTATATGAGTCTAGGCCTCGTAGTGTTATTATTACTTTGAATAGGAAATTGTACAGGATACCCGAGGCAGTCCCACCTAGTGTTATTTCCTTGATCTCTTCTAAGCAACGTAGGAAGGTCATCTCTTAGACACATAAGTTTGTCTTCTTCATGATTTTCTCTCAGAATAAGCGAAATATCACAGCCACATCCAGGGTCTCTGTGGCCAACCTCTCCACACAGCAGAAGCAAGTGGATAAGGTCATGGAAGAATACTCGGATATCTTCTCCTCACCTATAGGGGTACCTATACACTACCAAGTCAAGCACCCCATCGATCTAACCCCGAACGCACCGCTGCCCAATGGGCCAGTCTATCATTGCTCTTTGTTAGAGAATGAGGAGATCAAGTGATAGATCCAAGAACTTCTCCACAAGGGGCACAGTTGCCCCAGCTCATCACCTTGCGGGAGCCCAATCATGCTGGTACAGAAGAAAGATGGAACCTGGCAAATCTGTATTGATTACCGGGCTCTGAATAAAATCATAGTCAGAAACCGGTACCCAATTCCCCAAATTGACGACCTCCTTGATCAACTCACGGGGGCCAAATACTTCAGTAATATTGATCTGAAGTCTGGCTATGCCCAAGTCTCGATAGAATAGAAAGATGTATGGAAGAAAACCTTCAAGTCAAAGGAATTCCTTTTTGAATGGTTGGTCATGCCCTTTGGTTTGACAAATGCTCTAGCCACTTTCATGAGGATGATGGATAATATCTTGCGACCATTCACCAATACTTTTGTAGTGGTGTATCTGGATGAAATTCTAATTTACAACAAGACTTGGGCCAAACACTTGCATCATATTCAGCAGGTTTTGCACACCCTGCGACAACACAAGCTATACGCCAACTTGGAAAAATGCTCCTTCGGCATGGACAGGGTCCATTATCTGGGCTACATTATTGATCAACATGGCATACATGTGGATCTAGATAAGATCCAAGTCATCTGTGATTGGCCAACCCCAACAACACTCACTGAGCTCTGGAGCTTCTTGGGCCTTGCCAAATTCTATCACAAGTTCGTGTTGGGATTCTCCCATATTGCATGGGCCCTTAGCCAAATAAACAGGGGTGGTGGTAAGGAAAAACTTGCATGGGGCCGGTCCCAACAACAATCATTTGATGATCTGAAGAAGTGCTTGTGCTTAGCCCCAGTACTTTCACTACCAGACCTGCGACATCCCTTTGAGATCAAGACAAATGCTTTAGACTATGTTGTGGGTGTCGTTCTCACTCAGCATGACCACCTTGTGGCCTATCATAGTGAGACATTGTCAAATACTATCCGTAACTACCCTACTTATGAAAATGAAATGTACTCCATTTTGCAAGCCTGCCACCAATGGAGACATTACATTCTTGGGAAGGAGATAGTCATCCACACTGATCATGAGCCACTGCAGTTCATGCAGACGGAAGGAAAATTGCAGAATGACCGCCATCAAAAGTGCTCCACATACTTGCAGCAATTCCACCTCAACATCAAGTATAAAACAGGAAGCACCAATTGTGTCGTTGATTGCCTCAGCAGACCGCCAGTCATGGAACTCACCACGGTGCTAGAATCTTGCAGCCATGAGACATATAGATGGCCCCAACTCTATAATATAGACCCTGACTTCTCCACCACCTACCAAATGTTGGGTGCGAACGTAGTTGTCAATAATTTACATCTTCAGGATGGGTTGTTGTGTCATCTAGGCCATATCTGTGTTCCATCAAGTGAATGAGTGAAGATGATCTAGGAATCCCACTACAATCAGGTGGCAGGACACTTCGACATCGAAAAGATAGTGGCGATGCTACAGAAACATTTCTACTTGCCGAAACTTCGACAGGAGGTCAGCAAGTATATCAAGTCCTGCACTGCCTGCGCTATTTCCAAACCGACCACTAAGAAACAGGGCATGTACACCCCTCTTCCTACTCCTGACAGGCCATGGGAATCCATCTCAATGGATTACATGTCGGGCCTCCCGTCCACCAAGTGGGGAAATCACTGTGTTTTTGTGGTTGTTGATCGCTTTTCTAAGATGGTGATTCTGGTTGCCTGCAAGAAGAGAATCACAACAAAGGCCACTACTAAGCTCTTCTTTGAATGAGTTTGGGTAAATTTTGGAATCCCACAAACCATTGCTCATATCGGGATAGTATATTTCTCAGCACATTTTGGTTGAGCCTCTGGTCATTGCTGGACACCAAGCTCACCAAATCCACGACCTTCCACCCCCAGACAGATGGCCAAACTGAGGTTGTAAATCGAATGATTGTGCATATCCTTTGAATGTATAATTAAAATCACCCTCACACATGGGATGAGAGCCTTCCCTATGTCCAACATAGCTACAATCGAGCCCTGCATAGCTCAACCGTTCACATCCCCTTTCAGGTGGGGTTGGGATTCCAACCATTGGGTCCCATAGATGTTGCACTTCCCCTTGCAGTCACCTCGACTGACCCATATCCTGCTCCAACTGAAGCTGACAAAGCCACCTAGTTCATTGAGAGGATCCAACACATCCGCCAATAGGTTCAAGATATCCTACAGAAGTCCAATGACAAGTACAAACAATGCCATGATCAACATCAGGTGCCACATAAGTTCTAGGTGGGCGAAAAAGTTTGGTTGCACTTACAGAAAGAACGCCTTACAGGACCCCATAGAAAGCTTCACCCACTCCGTTATGGGCCATACACTATCACCAAAGCTGTGGGGGATAATGATTTTGAGCTCAACATTACTCCTTTCCTTGGCCTGCACCCAGTGTTCAAAATGGATCTTCTTCGCCCTTATTTCCCACCATTATTGGACACCTCAGAAGTAGCAGAACAACTGACACCAAAAAAGATCAACCCTGACTGCATACAATAGGAATCCAATGATCATATTGTGGACACACAGATCAAGGGCACTCGACAACAAAGGATCCAACTTTATCGAGTCGTCAAAGCAGGGCAGCTCCTGCACCAAGGCAAGTGGCTCACCCGGGGCCAAATTCAGCAGAAATTTCCTCATCTAATGGGGGACCTCAACGCAATGGAGACCATTTATTCCTAAGGAGGGAGGATTGATCTAGATGGATATCTGTGGCCACCCACCTTTTCCAACTGGCTCAAGACAGTTTTCTGACAATTTTGGCAATTTACTATTTTTAGCAGTTTTAACTTCCGGGGCCATTTTGAGGGCCTAAATGAAGGTTTTTTCGGGATAGATCTCCTCAATTATAGTCAAAGGCATGATTGATCCCCCAAAATTAATCCCCTTGATGATACCTTTCCAACGGGCTATCGCATTCCTAAAACGGAGATCATATGCAAAAGTTACGACCCCCAGAAGTTGATGTACTAACTTACCCAAACGGGGCTCACATGACTTTTGGCGCTTCATCTCCTAGGGTTAGATTTTTGGATGTCTAGGGTTTTTGGAATTATTGTTTATTGTAAAAATTCCTTTAGAGCCTCATTGTAATTTTCTTCTTGTGAATGAGCACAGCCGTCACATCTCTTCTCAGAGATAAGCCGCCACCATTCTAGCAAGCTTGTTTCCGCTGCATCTTACAGTTTCAACTTATTTCATTATTGAATAGAAAACCAGTTTTACTGTATCTCTGTTATTTTGTGCTAAGAATATGTTAATAATCTGTATTCATTTTGTTCTTCTCATAAAATCTAGATCACTTGGTGAGTAGATATGATTTGGTTGATAATATTGATGAGACAGGTTGTTGTGATAGGTTTTTTGGACAGGTTATTTGTACAAGTTTGATGCATGGTTGATGCATTTGTTTATGGTACATGTTGGAATAGGTTATTGGTAAAGGTTTTTACAAGTTGATTATAGGTTGATTGGTATAGTTTTACAATAGTATATCTCACAGTGATAGTGTGACAGTGGTTCCATCATTCTACTTCTACGTCAAGAAGGTTGGATGGGGCAAGGGCAGGGGTTGTAGCCACCTTCCAGTTGTAGCCGGAGAACATAGGGGGTTGTAGCCGCCTTCTGGTTGTAGCCAGAGCATTGGGGAGTTGGATATTCCCTCAGGTTGTAGCCTAAGAAACTAGGGGGTTGGAGCCTCCTTCCAGTTGTAGCTAGAAAACAAAGGAAGTTGGTGCTTCCAATGAATGTAATTCTTAAAGAAATATAAGAAAAAGCATTCCTTGGTTTTCTCCCACTTTGGGTTTCCACGTAAAAACACTAGTGTATTGTGTATGTGTATTGTTATCCCATAAAGTTTTCATGGGTCATATGTAGTTATTGTTAATACCCAGGTCTACACCTCTACCGAGTCTCTCTCTTTTCTTCATAACTTCCTATACACTTTTCCTCTTTTGGTTGATAAAGTTAGGCCGGTCAAGCCTTTGTTTGCACAAGGAAAAACTATGAGAATAATGAAACATTCAGAGAAGTCCATTTCAGGCTTGAAATAAGCGCAAATTGACGAGATCAATTTTCAATGGTGGAGATCCCATGTGCAATTTAGATTAGAGGCTCCTGTGCATTTGAAGTTTCAAATTCCTGAAATAACGAGAGGTTGCCATGTCAAGCAGAAGAAAGTCACTTCGGGAGATATTCATGCTCATTTTCAAAATATCCTGAAGCCCGAAGTGCCGAAGTAATGAGAGGTTGCCACGTCAACCGTGAGAAATTCACTTAAGGAGATATTCATGCTCGTGTTCAAAAGATCTTGAAGCCTGAAGTGTCGAAGTAATAAGAGGCTGCCACATCAACCAAGAGAAAGTCACTTCAGGAGATATTCATTCCCATGTTCAAAATATCTCGAAGCCCAAAGTGATGAAGTAACGAGAGGTTTCCACGTCAATTGGGAGAAAGTCACTTCGGGAAATATTCATGCCCATGATCAAAGGCTCCTGAAGCTTGAAGTGTCGAAGTAACGAGAGGCTACCATGTCAACCTAGAGAAAGTCACTTCGGGAGATATTCATGCCCATGTTCAAAATATCCCAAATCCCGAAGTGTTGAAGTAATGATAGGTTTCCACGTCAATCGAGAGAAAGTCACTTCGAGAGATTTTGATCCAAACATACCGAAGCCCCGAAGTGTTGAAGTCCTAAAGTAACGAGAGATTGCTATGTCAACCAGGAGAAAGTCACTTTGGGAGATCTCCATCCAAACATCCTGAACTCTCGAAGTGACGTTATGTTTACACGTCTCTTTAGAAATTACCACTCCACGGGTGTGTTTTCAATTAAACACATGGAACTTATCCACCAAAGATGCATAACATTCATTTCAAGCTGCCACATCACTCTAGGCTTGTACCACTTCAAGAGTTTTTCATGCTTCACAATCCAAAAATCCCAAATCTTGAAGTGCCGAAGTACCGAAGACACATGGCACTTATCCATCATTAGTTGTGATAGAACATGACGTTAGACCACCATGTCAGATTCAGGAGATCATCCTCCAGGAGATATTCTTTCTCAGCATTCAAAGCTCCCAAACGCCAAAATTGGCTCCATCTGTAAACATGGTTAAAAGGATTATGCAGTTGGAAGATAGATAAATTTTAGTGGGGGCACTAAAATAGCAGGGTTACCGAGATCTTAGATCACAACAGATCGATGGCCACACTTCATTGCGGGGATAAAATGTGCTCGAATGTTAAAATTCTAGAGCGGTCCCACAATCGAAACCATGGTATAGAAAAAGAGGTACATGGCAGTTGGTGGTGAATTGTGGGGGTCAAAGCAGTGTGGACCCAAACCACCCTTGACAACTTCTACAATCACGTGTTGATGTAGGTTCTATCCAAGAGCAGCATGTGGAAACAAAAGCAGGGTGTTCCCAGATCATGGATTGCGACAAGATTGATGACCACACTTCATTGAGGGGACAGAAAGGGCTCGAATGCTAAAATCTTAGAATGGGCCCGCAGTCGAAACCACGGTATAGCTAAAGAGGAAAGTGGTAGTTGGTGGTAGATTGCGGGGGTCGGAGCGGTGTGGATCCAAACCACCCTTGGAAACTTCCGCAATCACGTGCTTATATAGGGTCTAATCTGAGAGAAGTGTGTGGAAACAAACTAGGCATTAGGCCTCGTCCTAATCCCAAGGAGAAGTCAATTAATGAAAGAAGGATTGGTGGTTGAAAACTCAACTACCCCTTTAAATGGAAGCATGGAGGGTTTGGTCAAGGAGACAAAAAACTGCCAGCTCGAAGTACCACAAAGGGAAGTTTTTCCTGCAGGCCCATACTGATCATAGTTTCCTTCTGACAGAAGGAACACGACAGATAAGAGAAGGCACAGAACACTAGAGAAGAGGTGCCCAAGAAACATGACATGTCTACTATTTTGATTATAAATACATCTAATGACTGCTATAATGGGGGAAAGGGGGTTTTGACCCAAGGTCGAAGGAGGTTTTGAGAAATGTTTATGACTGTATATTTCAGTTTGTAAGCTAGAGGGGCATGTGGCTGTAAATTGTATGTTATTGAAGATTCATATGAGTTGTTTCATTAGATTTGTCTTCTATGTTATCTGTTTTGTTCTTCATCTTGTTTGAACGTATTGTTGATTTTAAGGATTAAACTTTTCCTTTGATTGATATATTTCTGATGCAGTAGAGGATCCATTGTAAGCTTGCCTATTTATCATTATTTACTATTCAAACACATATAAATTCTCTTTGCAGAGAGGATCTCTTCTTAGTGAATATTCGTCTTTATGTTATTCTCTTATTCTTCTCTTCATCATTATACAAATCTTTTGTCTGGTAGGGATCTTAAATGCCTTTAATGAGAAGACTATTTATGAATCCATAGCCCAATGGTCCATCACTGATCTGCAGTGATATTTGTTGTATTTTCCTTTCTTTAAAGTATTTATGATCCACGTACTCAAGCCATTTTAATCCATTTACATTTTGATGGGTACTGGGCTTATCCTCTAGCATTTTGAGGGTGACTCTCATTGCTAACATTAATGGCACCGCTGCCAAGGATGAAAGTGAAGATATCTTCCCTAGGAGAAAGACAATGAAGGGATCCAGTTTTAGACGATGAACTGAAGTTAGACACATTTTTCTGACTGCTCATCTTTCACCATGGTGACTCCATTGTTCACAAATCTATTGGCAACTCCATTGGTTTGAAATGGACAAGATTTTATCTCAGAGGTATGCTTTCTGTGATTTTTCAAAGATAGTTGGTTTCCCTAATCCAGAGCCTAGTAGAGATGAATGGCTCAAAGATAGTTGGTTTCCCTAATTCAGAGCCTAGTAGAGATGAATGGCAAATTAGCCTTCCTAAATTTCGAGGAGAAGAGTGGGAGGTACCAACTGAACATTTGCTGAATTTTCATGATTTTATTCATCAACTCCATATCGTGCATGAAGATGTTCAGATTAATCTTTTCAGGTATTCATTAGAGGGGATTTCTCATGATTGGTGTCGATCTCTTCACTTTGCAAGCATTATCTCTTTGACAAGTTTTCATGCATCTTTCAATTCGTTTTGTAAAGAGTATTTTTCAGCTGAGTATCATTATGAGAACTGCTGTGATGAATTTTCTTTGCATAATAAAGATTATTCTAGTCACAAAAACCATATTTGTGATGAACCATTTATTGTGGAAGAAAGCATTTTCCATAGATCAAGAACTGTTGAATGATATTCATTATGATAGAAATAACATAGAAACATCTGGCATCATATCAGATGTATATGTTGTTTTAAGTGTTTATGAGGATCAACATGTCTCTTTTGAATATTCTGATGTTGAAGAGCAAGTGTATGCATCAATAGATATTTCTCCTGACTATGAAGCTGAGATAAATGATAAGTTAGTTAAAAAAACCAAGGAATATTCCTCTTTGTTTTTTCCTATCTTTTTAGAATTGAAGGAAGATCTTTTTTGTTGCTCTTATGAAGAAAATGCAAAGGATATTTTTTTTTTTGAAATAGATGCCTTTAGTAACCTTTCTTATGATGAAGAAGTTGTTTCAAATACTGACCAAGAACAACCAATTTTTGATGAATATCCCAACGAAGATGATGAAGAGAGGAGTTTTTTCATGGCTTCTTTGGAACCTCGTAGCATGGTTCATGTATATGATAATTATGAATCTGATCCTTGGGAGGGCCATGGAGGATAAAATCAAGAGCTAAATGTGCAACTTGTCTAATGTCCAACACTTATAAATGAGAAGGTATCGTATGGGTTTAGCAAGCCTATATCAATCCTTTGTCCACCTGTACATGCTAAGAACATCAAACAACATGTGAGAAATGATGAAATAAAGGAGGTAACTTTTCAGTTTAGCATGCCTTATTATAAATTTTATGACCATGTGGGGTTATATATGGAGTTGAACTTTCCAAAATCATTGGAGCCTGCAAAATTAATCATCTTATCATCATTTGGAGGTATTGTCAGTGTTCCAAAACATGTTTTCATTTTTCTTTCATACTTCCCTTACCTTTTATGGATCATTTGCAGTGAAAAGAAGAATTATGTTACCAAACAGTTTGGGTGGCTATGGTGGAAGTTTGTTTTCACCCGAGAATTGTAAAGATCAGTTAGAGTAGGGTCTTGTTTATAAATAAGCTCGCGTGCAATATTTTCAATTTTTAGTTTGCCTTTAGTATTTGAATAAGTGACCCCATAGCCATAGGATAAGACATTGAAGCTGCTTGTTTTTGGAAGCTCACAAAGACCATGATAAAGCATCCCCTATGGAGCCAAATGTTAGAACATAAAGTTGTCATGGGTCATATGTAGTCATTGTTAATACCTAGGTCTAAACCTTTGTCGAGTCTCTCTCTTTTCTCCATACCTTCCTATAAGTTTTTCCTCTTCTAGTTGATAAAGCTAGGTCGGTCAAGTCCTTTGTTTTCACAAGGAAAAACTATGAGAGAAATGCAGCATTCAGAGAATTCCATTTCAGGCTTGAAATACAAGAAAATAGATAGGATCAATTTTCAATGTTGGAGATCCTATGTGCAGTTCAGATTAGCGGCTCCCATGCATTCAAATTTTCAAATTCACGCAAGGATTAACGACTAGACAGAAGTGTCGAAGTCTCGAAGTCCCGAAATGACGATAGGTTTCCACGTCAACCAGAAGAAATTCACTTCAGGAGATATTCATGCCTATGTTCAAAATCTCCTAAAGCCCGAAGTGTCGAAGTAACAAGAGGTTGCCACTTCAACCAGGAGAAATTTACTTCAGGATATATTCATGCATGTGTTCAAAATATCCCGAATCATGAAGTGACGAAGTAATGAGAGGCTGCCACGTCAATTGAGAGAAAGTCAGTTCGGGAGATATTCATGCCCATGTTCAAAATCTCTCGAAGCCCGAAGTGACGAAGTAACGAGAGGCTTCCACGTCAACCAAGAGAAAGTCACTTCATGATATATTCATGCCCGTGTTCAAAATCTCCTGAATCCCGAAGTGTCGAAGTAACAAGAGGTTGCCACATAAACCATGAGAAAGTCACTTTAGGAGATATTCATGCCCATGTTCAAAATATCACAAAACATGAAGTGACGAAGTAACGAGAGGCTACCACATCAACTAGGAGAAAGTCACTTTGGGATATTTTCATCCAAACATCTCAAAGCCCCAGAGTGCCGAAGTCCCGAAGTAACGAGAGACTGACACGTCAACCGGGAGAAATTCACTTCGGGAGATATCCGTCCAATCATCCCAAAGTCCCGAAGTGACATCAAGCTAACACGTCGCTTCAGGCCCTACCATTGCACGGGTGTTTTTTCAATTCAACACATGGAACTTATCCACCAAAGATGTATAACATTCATTTCAGGATGCCACGTCATTTCGGTCCCATACCACTCTAGGAGTTTTTCATGCTTCACAATCTAAAAATCTCGAAGCCTGAAGTGTCGAAGTACCGAAGACACGTGGTGTTCATCCATCAATAGTTGTGATAGCACATGACGTCAGGACACCACATCGGATTCGGGAGATCATCCTCCGAGAGATATTATTTCTTAGCATTCAAAACTCCCAAATGCTAAAATTGGATCAATCTCTAAACATGATTAAAAGGATTCTCGAGTTGGCAGACGGATAAATTTTAGCAGGGGTGATAAAATAGCAGGGTTACCCAAATTGAAGATTGCAATAGATCGACGACCACACTTCATTGTGGAGATGGAACATGCTCAAACATTAAAATTCTAGAGCGGTCCTACAATCGAAACCATGGTATAGAAAAAGAGGTACGTGGAAGTTGGTGGTGAATTGCGATGGTCAGAGTAGTGTGGACCTAAACTGCCCTTGATAGCTTCTGCAATCATGTGTTGATGTAGGGTCCATCTGAGAGCAGTGCATGGAAACAAAAGAAAGGTGTTCCTAGATCGTAGATTGTGACAATATCGATGACCACACTTCATTGCGGGGACAAAAAGTGCTCAAACGCTAAAATATTAGAGCGGGCCCACAATAGAAACAACGATATAGATAAAGAGGTACATGGTAGTTGGTGGTGGATTACTGGGGTTGAAGCTGTGTGGATCCAAATCTCTCTAGGAAAATTTCACAATCACATGCTTATATAGGGTCCAATCCAAGAGCAGTGCGTGGCAACAAACTAGGCATTAGGCCTTGTCCCGATCCCAAGGAGAAATCAATTAATGAAAGAAGGACCGGTGGTTGAACAATTGAGTACCCCCTTGAATGGAAACATGGAGGTTTTGGCCGAGGAGACATAAAGTTGTCATCCAAAGTACCACAGAGGGCAGTTTTTCCTATAGGCCCATACTGATAAGAGTTTCCTTCTGACAGAAGGAACATGACAGACAAGATAAGACACATGACATTAGAGAATAAGCGCCCAAGAAATAATACATGTCTATTGTTTTGATTACAAATACATATGATGAATGACATAATGGGGGAAAGGGGGGTTCGGCCCAAAACTGGAGGAGGTTTTGAGAAATGTTTATGACTGTATATTTCAGTTTGTAAGACGGAGGGGCATGTTGCTATAAATTGTATGTTATTGAAGATTCATATGAACTATTTCATTATATTTGTCTTCTATGTTCTATGTTCTATTCTTCATCTTGTTTGAACGTATTGTTGATTTTAAGGATTAAAAATTTGTTGATTGATATATTCCTGATGCGGTATAGGATCTATTGTAAGCTTGCCTATTTATCATTATTCACTATTCAGAAACATATAAATTCTCTTTGTAGAGAGTATCTCTGCTTAGTGAATATTCGTCTTTATGTTATTTTCTTATTCTTCTCTTCATCATTATACAAATATTTTGGCTGATAGGGAGCTTAAATGCCTTTAATGAGCAGACTGTTTATGACTCCATAGCCCAATGGTCAATCATTGATCTGCAGTGATATATGTTGTATTTTCCTTTCTTCAAAGTCTTGTCGATCCACCTACTCAAACCATTTTAATCCATTTACATTTTGATGGGTACTGGGCTTATCCTCTAGCAGTCTAAGGGTGACTCTTAGTGCTAACATGTATGATTGCTCATTTGTTCATTGTTTATTTACTCTGCAACTATTGGATGATAATGCTACATTGATATAACACTTCCATTTTGTGGTTAAAAATGATTAAATTGCTCTACTACTGATTTACCCCCTTCCTAGTAATCCAACAATTGGTATCAGAGCAAGGTTCCTTTAGAAATCAGTTTAACAACTAAAAGGTAGATCATGGAGAGAAACAACATGTATAAAAATGGAATACCACAATTTGATGGACATAAGTATGCATTTTGGAGCATAAGGATGAAAACATATATACGGGCACAGGGATTTGAAATTTGGAAATCATTTGTAGATGGATACAAAGAACCAACAGTTCCGCCAACAAATGAAAGAGAAATAAAACTTAGGAAAAATAATTCCAAAGCCACAAATTCACTTCTGAATGTTCTTTGTGAATCCGTATACACCAAAGTTATACATTGTAAATCCACTAAAGATATTTGGGACAAGCTTCAAAGTATTTATGAAGGAGATTCAAAATTCAAAGCAACAAAGCTTCAAACTTACAGAGGTCAGTTCAAACAACTAAAGATGAAGGAAGATGAGAATATTGCAAGTTACTTCTTACGAGTCGATGAAACTGTAAATGAAATCATAGGATTGGGAGAAGAAATTGAAGAATCTGTAATTGTTCAAAAGGTACTAAGATCTCTTCCTATGAGGTTTGATCCTAAGATATCAACACTAGACGAAAGAGCAGATCTAGACTCAATAAGCATGGATGAACTAAATGGAATATTCATATCATATGAAATGAGAACTAAACAGGAAAATCTAGATACAAAAGACGCAACTTTCAAAGCATCCAAAAGCTCAAAGTAAAAGGGAAAGAAAAAAAAGAAAGAACATAGTAGTGTTGGATCATGTTGTCATTGATGCCAATGATTTGATTGATTGATGTCAAGTGATTGATTGATGTAAAAATATTGATTTATTGATGATTGATGTAATGTAATATGTATTGTCCTTGATGAGAATGCATAGATGACAATGGATCGATGTGGTTTCATTGGTATATGATGCATTGTTGGAAAAATGTATAGATGACTCATTATT